>KN887551.1:38060-53749 GCA_000934455.1 Apostichopus parvimensis | reverse complement strand
TTCGTTTGTCAGTATGGGATGGTTCGGTAGTGCCGTTTGGCCGTGACGTTTTGTATCCCGCATGGCGGGTCACGTAAAAAGCACCAAGATGAAACATAATGTCAGGAACAATAATGTCAAGAATAATTTCATACACAACTTACATCTGAAACCATTAGGGTTTATTTGCTATAAAAAAAAGCAAAACGGAAAGAATAGTAAGGTATGACCAGTACATTTTCAAAGTTAACAACATGGTTGGGTTAACCTTTTATAGTATGTTTTATGACAAATGATGGTATTCACATTTATAAAACCATTGCTGAGAAACAGTCCAATAAATGTAAATTTCCATGCTTTGAGAATGTTGCCTAGAAGTTGTAGTTATCTTGTCGTCAGTCGAAGAACGATGACATCCAGTTCATACCTCCTACATTGTTCCCAGGTCCTGCAAATCTTTAGGAAGATGTTATTTGCTTCGAAATAATTTTTAGGATGATCATACCTTTCACATTAGAACCCCAAACCACAAAACAGTAGAAAAAGGCAAATTTTCTGTACTCATACCTTAAGTAATAATAACAACACAAGCCCCTCCCCCCCCCCCAAGCACAACAATACAGAAATAAGTGTAACATATTTTATTTTCAACATTTGAACGCACAAACCGGAGATTAATCTGCTCCTAGCACCCATCATTCACATATTCTTTCTGCAAACACAATCTCGAATGTTCAAGAAGATATATCAACTTCCTTAGGTAGAGCTTTGGAGAAAAATGACATCAAACATTAAAATAAGCAAAGTTGAGGGGATTCACCTTCCTTTCAACCCCATGTTTGTCATCCAGAAAGCTTTACTTACACCCGAGTTTACTGTCTGTTAACCAAATGTACAAAGAAATAAGAATTGTGCTACATGCATTTGGTTCATACAATGTACTCACTTCTTGTAAAGGAACGAAAAAATATGTAATGTAATGATATCTGTAACATGCAAAACATATAAAGTGTGTTTATGATAATAACCTCAGTTAACAGCAGACTGTAAATCACATGGTCATAAAAATAAAACATGTATTAAGAAATCATAGTTGTTAAAAAGACATAAACACCACAATTAATACAGGGGAATTTTTCAGAGTGGTAGTCATATTTAGCTTTCCCTTTCCTCACTTCTAATGGATACAACAAAAACACTTATAACTTTCTAATGATACAACTCAAGTAAATTTCATATCATTACTGTAAAAAGAACTTTTTTCTGTTCTTGCTGATGAAAAATGATATAGCTCATCAAAAACAGTTACTACTGATCAAAAGTGAACAAAAGTAAAAGGCTATTCAACACAGAACACTAAAAACACACTTCATGTAAAGCTGTGTGTAAACTATTTCAAACAACATAATAAAATTCTGTAACAAGTTGCTTATCGTCATCTTAAGAATACAGGAAGCTTTTTTTCTAATGAATACTTTCTATGAGGTCTTCACCTCCCATGGATAACATCTAAACTAGACACTCTGAAACAAATGCGAGGTCATGACACAAGGAATGTGCACACATTGAGGGAAACCTTTTGGAGTGCGGTTCACTTTCCTTCACAATGAAAATACTGTATTTTAGTTTTCCTGCTGATGATGATCCAGTAGCTGAAATATGCTTTGCAACTGTTCAAAATAAACAAACATCTCTAAAACACAAATTTGTACATACTATCACTGGTTAGAACAGAAAACGATATCAAACAATATCCATAACCCAAATCCCTGACTTCAGAACTGAAACAAATTCATTTCTAAAGTCAGGGAAGTTCTCATAAGTGGTCGGAAGTTCCAGAGTGCAACTACAGGTATGACCAATTGGACGACGCTCCAGCCCTGATAAATTTGAAAAGTGGATTTTTATTTCATCTTGGTACATCAAATCACACCCAGTGCAAAACCTAAGGAAAGAACAAAGTTCTTCTTTACTAAGATTCCTTATGAATCTTTTCAGATGTGATACAGTTGCCTCCTCAACTGCATTCATGTTTTGAGGGGGTGAAAGCTTGTTGAGTACTTTCTTCACAGTAGGTTGTAAGGTATCATAGAGGTCACACTGAGACTTACTGTTTGGAGAAGTTTCAGAATTCCTCTCCAACACTCTGCCACAAAGGATGGCTGCTGTATTAGCTCTTTATGGCTGATCTCATGCAGGATCTTCCCAAAGTTCAGAGCTGTCGGCAACACCTTACATTGATAGATATGAAGAATATCTATGAGTTCATTTAGGTCTACAGCTGTAAAGTCATCTAGTGCTCCTTGAAAGATCTCACGTTCTTCATCAGGAACATACTGGAAGAATGCTTCCAAAACGTTTGTGTCTGGAGCCACTTTTCATGAAATGCTATGTTCCACAAAAGGTGGAGCAAGAAAAGTGGGAAAGTAACCAGTTGTCTGAAAACCTTTTAGGATTATCCTTGCCACAGACTCCCACTGTGCAGACTGGAAGTCATGCCTGAAATTTTTGCCTAATGTTATGTTATCCCTAAATATCTCCCAAAAAGCTGTCAAAACATATCTCCATACTCCAGAACCTTCACCACGCTCTCTTTCCCCATTTGGCAAGATGAACACTACATCTATTTCACAGTCACAAATACTTTTGCTTTTAAAAGCTAAAATCATCTCCTCCAGGACCTTTTCTCTGTGAATAGTGAGGTTTTTTTTCAGACACAGTGGGTTCCACTTGTGCTACATCAACTATTACCTCTCCTTCAAACAGAGGGATGGGTGTTGATGTGCGACAGTCAAACAACACTGTCTCTTCTATATCCTGACTACACGCTTCAGTGAAGGGTCCAAAGTGGACCACTTGATCCAGCTCAGGTAACTCCACAATATCATCACTGTCTGAAGAAGAGGCGTGACACACTTCTGTTGCTGCCAAGTAAAATCTCAACATCTTAAATTTAGTTTTCTTATACAACCCACCAATGGTATCATTCTCATCTACCTTGTTGAACTTAAAGTGTAGCATTATGCAGTCAAAGTCTTTAATCTCACCAATAGGTGAGGACCCATTAGGGAAGAAAAGTTCCTTACTCTCCTTCAAGACATCTCTTACAAAACTAGTCTCCTAGTTCCTCCTATACTGGAACGTATAGCTTTGTTCCTATTTTCTTTTTTGCTGAAACAGGCCAATCCAACTTCAATAAACCGGGATTCTTTCTCTGCATTCTTGGAACAGGTAGGTTTGCCTATTGCAAGCTTGCTTGTTGTAGATTGTGCATTCATTTTTAATGCCAGTTTCTCCAACAAAGTCCGCTTTTCATTAGTGCCACTTTGAAAACAATGAAATACATAACAGTATTTTAGAATTAGCCTTCTATGGCATCACAAATTATTGTGCAATTACTTTGCTATTTGTACTCAGTAAACTTTAGAATTCAATATCTCAGTAATGGAAAAAGGTAGGTTATTAACCAACCACCACTATGACCAATATGTGGATTGTGAAAATACCAAATTAGCTGTGGTATCCTAAAAATCCCTTCCAAATGATTTTTTTTCTGAGTGGCCACAGAGCTACAGCTACCTGACTGATGACGGAGCTTGTCATTCTATGCATCCACATGTTAGGCTGACAGAGTGCTGCTATTGTTTCACAAGTTGTCTTAAATCAGAATTGATAAGTTTTCATGAATGATTTTGTGAGTGCTGATGTAAGGTCATCATTTCCTTTGGTAATAATTTTTGGGGTAAACAAATATGAAGCTATGAAGTCCAGAGAACAGCTGAGTAAGGTTTACCTGTTATTTCAAGAAGGCTTCAATTGTTGTGTCTTAACTCGTTTTTCACCAGGAAATCAACTAGCTGTTGATGCGAGCCCTCCATCTGAAATGCAAAAACAAGAACACCACATTGGTAGGTCAATCAGCCAATTGTATTTAAATCAGTGATTTAGATCACTGTGATTTTAATCAGCCAAACCTGATTCAAAATTTAAATCAAATGATTTTTTTTAAACCACTGATATAAATAACTTTTTGATTTTTTCCCCCATGTTTTTAACTTTTTATTCCATTTTATCTGATTTTACTACTGTAAGAAACTACTGTGAGGCAGCTTTTGTACTTTGAGATTTATGTAGCATATAGACCATGCAACTCGTAACATTAATTAGTGTGCAGCATCATATCAAATATGATATTTAATCATCCGACTGAAATAAAACCCAATAAAAAAAAAATAGGATTTAAAAAAATAACATTCCATTAGACACAATAGTGTAAGAATCTTACAGGGAGTGATTTATATAGTCATACTGTAATTAAAATCACAATTAGAAGTTTAAAACCTAAATTTTAAATAACTTGGTTTTATTGTTCCAAACTTTTCAGCACATGGCTTCACTAGTGGCTGCTTATTTAAGAGCAATCCGACAACTTGACTGTTCATTAATGCTAAGAAATATGTTTTACATTAACAGGTCAAAAATGCATTCCTAATTAACATGCCTATAAGTTTGTTTTCTCTCTCCAAACTGATAAACTAATCCTATATGCTCACACTATTCATTGCAGTAATTAAGAGACTCACAAATGACTAAAAAATCAAGTTACCTTGATTAAAATCAAATAAACTGCCAACCCTGAGTTGAATGCATAGGGTTCATGGGGACCGCCCCATCCCCTTTCCTGACCTTGAGGTGGCTTTTTGATTCATTTTAATGCAGGTAACATAATTTTCAAATACAAACTTTCTCAAAGGGATTACACCCCTCCCTTAGACCACTCCTCCATGCTCCCTCCCCTCCCCCACCCCACTTTCAGGTATAAAAAATCCCTGGTTGAATGCTATATTGTGTGAATGACATTGTCAAACATCAGGACAATACAAGTAAGGAGTAGGACACTATGACTGCCAATAATCTCCCCAAATATACTTAAGAGAATACTGTTAATGCAAGGACATTCTGATGAATGCTGAAGGAATGTTAACACATGAGGACAATATACAGTAGAACACTATGACTGACAGTAGTGCTTCCAGTGTTCTAAACAAACTGAATTTAGTGATGAAGGTGTACATCAAGTAAGATACTGTACTACATCACAGATACTACATAAACACAAATGATGTTAAAGCTAGTTACAAAAATTTGATGTATAGTATGTCCGTTTTGAGGGAACATTTTCTTTTTGTTCCCATGATATGTCAGTGAACTTGCTTTCAGTCGTAGGTCTACGTGTATGCAGTAACGTTTCACAGAGTTGTTTGAAATGCATAAATTTGGGGTTGAAATTTCATGATTTGCGCAATATTTTAATGGATTCAGGGTTTAAGTTTTGCCTTCTTTCAGATTAGATGGGAATTTAACATTGTTGTTGTGGTTTTGCTAATATTGTTTTACTTTTCGTATGTGCAAATACATTTTTGCAATCATAATAAAGGTCACTTTGTCCCAGGGTCTCATTTTTATAAGCATATCTTTACCAGAAAGTGTGATATTTTTCATTGCAAAAACCGACAGCAAATTGTCACTGACCATTAACGGTAGTCTGTATTGGCCCAAAATTACATGATGCTACAATTTTGCTACAAGTTTTGCAAAATAGAGATATTCACTTTCCAAATCATGTCATTCTAAATTAACACACAAGATGACTGAATGCCTTGGTGAGGTAAATTCCTCCAGGCCCAGTGTGGTAAGAAAACAGTTTAGGAATATTGACCAAAGGTGACCATATTTGAATATCTGAATAATGGGGCCAATACTGCACAGAATCACAGGAAAACCAACAAGATTTCCAACTTCAGATTGGCCTAAACAGAGAAACCCCTGCCTTTCAGGTAAAACCAGGACTCAGGAGAGTTGAAAAGTCTGAAGTGATATCATTGGTCCATAATTCTGCAACAACTTATTTATACGTAGGCCTACATGTTATAACTGCAGTGATGTCGAATGGAATGCTTTTGCCTGCCTCACTATTTGAGAAAGTGGTCAGAACTTTCATAACTTTTCTCGTCTCGAAGGGGGGGGGGGTATTTCCAGAGCCTGTAGCTCTCTCATATTTGGCGGTATCACGCCAAATTATACATCATATGAAAGGTAATTGTCGTATTAAATAGTGACAACAGTTTAAAGAAATTTCCATGAGGCTATATAACCAGCCGCACCTAATATGTTTGTTCATATTGAAAAGTACATTTTCCATCAGCACCTATGCACACGCATGTATATTGTTTTCGAGGGGGGTATTTCCAGAGCCCGTAGCTCTCTCATACATGGCGGTATCACGCCAAATAATACATTATATGAAAGGTAATTGTCGTATTAATTAGTGACAAAAGTTTGAAGAAATTTCTATGAGGCTAAATACCCAGCCGCATCTACTATAATTTTTTCATATTCAAAATATGGCACGATCCGAAATTTCCGAGTTTTTGAGGGGGGTGGGGATATTTCCAGAGCCCGTAGCTCTATCATACTTGGCGTTATCAAGCCAAATAATTCATCATATGAAAGGTAATTGTCGTATTAATTAGTGACAATAGGTTCAAGAAATTTCTATGAGGCTATATACCCAGCGGCACCTAATATATTTGTTCATATTGAAAATACATTTTCCATCCGCACATATGCACACGCGTGTATATGGCATTTCATGGCCACCGTAGTAATATCCAAAGTTCACGTTGCTAGTGCGTGATTGGGTGAGTGCTAACTTCATTATAATTTCTTTCCGTCCAACAGCTTCCAACCCTTGCTGGGATTGTTCTATTTTTGCTTTGCATCTGTGGACATACAGTTCATAATTAAAAGGAAAAAAAACTTTGTTGATATAGGATACAATTAATTACAAAATTTATGTTTGAGACATTCTCAAACACTTTACAGCAGAAAAACTTTTGGTTTTCCATCGCTACTTAATTGTTCTTCGGCCAAAAGGTATTCCTCATCCCTAATTTTAAAACAGAGACTGGTGAATTGTTTCAAGCAAACAAATGTAATCAGACTTCAATGGTGAAATTTATGAAACGTGGGGAACGCGAAGTCTCCTATCTGCTGAAATTAAATCACTGGGTTTTTAAAAAAATCCCCAAAAGACTATCCTGTACATGGTTTACAAGTATGTTATTTCTCTGGCTATAAGTTGAATGTATAGAGCTTAGACCATCATACCTGTAAAACAAATGCTGTTTGAGAAGGGTACGTATTTTTTCTTCCTTTGTCTGCAGTGTCATTGAATAGATACCACTGCATCCGTTGTTGGCAGCCCAGTCACCCATTGTTGCAATTGCATCTGCAACCATGCTCTCAGAGGTGGCATTTTTAATCTGAAATTGAAAAAGTTTTTAATAAGCAATGTTCACAAGTAAGTTGTATATGTTGTATAATACAAGGGGCATATTTAGTGTCTGAAATTGTGAGGGGGTGGAAAGTGGATCCCTCTCCAAGATTATTTGAAAGCAATGTTTGGTAGGGGAAAGAGAACAAAAAGGAGCCATGTTCATGGCGTTATCTAGGCGAAGCGCCATCGTTGTTTATGTAGATATCAATTGTTTCACTAATACGGCATGTCAATTAATTATTTTTGATATAGAAGCAAATTAATTGGCATTAGAGTACATTGTATCATGATCATACACCATGTATTACCATGTTCAACCGAGACAACACATCTCCGTCAATCACATCATCAATCTGTATGTCTTCCTCTGTCTTTCTGCCGACCATCATGTCATACAGAGTTGGGTGAAGCATCGAGAAACCTGGTCCGCCATGGAGTATACTCCATGCAACAAAATTCCCCGCCAGTTTGTACTTTCCCTTCTCTAGGAGGCATATGTCATGGGAAAAGTATAAACGGCCCTCCTTCCCCTGAAAGACACCCAGGTTTGGTAACTGCTGTGTAAGTAGTCTAGTATGGAAAAAAAAGACAGGTGTACATTCTTCTAGACTGCTAGTTGAATATAAATAAGGTATGTAGAATATAAACTATTAATGCATACATACAGGTACAATGAAAAACATATATGATTTTGTGTTGCATGGAAGATCTTGCAATCAAATTGTGTATTCTGTGGCACTTCGTAGAATCTTCTTCCTTCGTATCACAACAGTCAATTTCTCAGACGTTTCCTTCTTTACTTGGAATCCTTCAATCACTTGTTGCATTTTAGCCTCCATGGCTACATTGTCACTGTGGACATTAACAATGTTAACAAAGCTTCAAAGTACTTGCATACAAGGAAGACTTAAAACCATACTGCAAAAGAAGCAATTCAACTATTGGGTTGTGTTAGCCTAAAATGTGTGCATAAACCATTGTAACACATTACATGACTTGTTCTTTCACCAGCTATAATATGATTTTATGTACCAAGTATGACTTCCATCTACATGGTCTAAAATCTTGCAAAATAATCAGATGGCATTGTTATTGAATTACTGAACAATAAAATTTACCTTGTACTGTCTAGGTCCCTCAGACTTTCTTCCATTATAGCTTTTATGTCCTCATCACTTTCATCATCTTCGATGGGCTCCATTATGCTAATGTAATCTGACATATATCTAAGAAAGTGGTCAGATGCTGGGGGTACACTCTCGTCCGTCGGAAGGGGGCGTTAAATGGCGGTCCCGGGAGCAGGAATGGGGGCGAATTCACACCCCTGCCTCGTTATCCTCTAAACACTTATCGAAGAGAGAAGGCTTGAAATAAGCCGGTGTTCATCCACGATCTAACACGGATAGGGTCTCAAAACTAAACAATCTAAACTAAACTAATGTCACGCTGATATATAAATTGACATTTGTGCCTACAATTTAATTATGCAAGTGTCGTCAAAAAGAGAACTCACTGTCTTGATTTACTGCTCAGCAAGTATGCGTAGTACTACAGGCTACCGCAGCATATACATGCGTACTTTATCAAATTTGCGACCTTTACATAGATTACGCAGGTGTATTTCTCGCGTGTAGTCATTGGGTGAAAGTCGTCGTTAAGTTTGCGTACTTTGGCACACAGATTGAGCATAGCGCCATCGCTCCAATTTAGTAGTAGTAGCTTCCGTTTTAGAGGTAGTGGTATTGACATCAGTAGTATTACGTGAATTTAGTAGTAGTACATGTCAAATTAGTAGTAGTACGCGACATTTTAGATGTAGTACACTTCGAATTAGTAGTAGTACGTGACATATTAGATGTAGTACGCTTCGAATTAGTAGTAGTACGTGACATGTTAGGGCATCCTTTTTATGCTAGGCGTTTCGTGCGTTTCATACGGTACTGCCGAAAAACTCAACAAATCAGTGTTACAATCACTCTGGTTTTCGTTTGGATTATTGTATTGCAAAATGTGAATATTTCTCACCAAATACATTTAAGAAATTCAGTCTTTAGCAATTCCTCAGAAAAATTAAGATTGCATGAAACCTGTAGAGTTGTTTGCTGAAGGTTTCATGATGGTAGTCACGCCCATAAGAGGTAGCATACAAAAAGTACACAAAGATTTTTAACTCCCAGCGTACGAAAAATGATTAAAGGATGTAGGAATGTAATTGACTTAACAATTATGTAACAAATGTTTGGCGATAATGGGAGTTTTTCAGCATTTTTACTTTGAATTATGCACTACATGAAACCCTTGGAAAAACATGCTCAGCGTCTCATGCAGCATGAAACCCCTGAGGGACGTGTTGGGCGTCTCATGCACTACATGAAACCCTGGAAAGACATGCTGAGCGTCTCATGCAGCATGAAACCCCTGAGGGACGTGTCGGGCGTCTCATGCACTACATGAAACCCCTGGAAAGACAGGCTGGGCGTCTCATACATGTTGTATGAAATCATGGAAAGACTATACTATGTTGGGCGTCATGAAACCTTTGGAAGGACAATGTTGGGTGTCTAAAACAGCAAGAAACCTCTGGGAATACACGTTGGGCGTCTCATGCAGCATGAAATCTCTGGAAAGACATGTTGGGGCCTCATACATGCTGCATGAAACCAGTGGGAAGGCATTTTGGGGGTCTCATGCTGCATGGAACACTTTGCCAGATGTGTTGAGGATCTACCTCCACATGAATAATATCTTTGAAGCTTATAGTGCTACCATGAAATTGGCATGAAACATTTAGCTGCTTAGCTTATAGGACATGGATATAGGCATGGATTCCCCGAATGAGTACCCTTGCTAGCTTTCAAATTTACCAAAACAAAGGTATTGGCCGTCATACCCTGGCATAAAACCATCTGGGGAAATTTAGTATGGTGAAAGTCCCATGATTGTATGAAACTTGCATCTTGAAAGATACAATGGGGTCCCAAACTAAAAGTGAGCTTATGTTGTGACATGATGCAAATCAACCACTGGATGCCCATGAATGGCAACAAAAATGTAGTCTAGATGACATGACCGTCAGCAACATTTTGAAACCTGATTCTATATACACAAAGGTATATGCATTCTTAGTAAATGAATCTTATGATGGATGAGCAACCATAATGTGGCTTTCCCCACCAAATGGGCAGGCTTTCTTTTCACTCATTTATCAAAGCCTGGGTCTCATGCATATATGATGTCCTTGGAAGATATGAAAGGTCCCATGCCTATGAAGCCTTGGTGGAGCCCTTCAGAGTAGCACCCACTATACGATGTTCACTAGGAGGCTTTATTGTTTGTATCATATAATATTAATTGGAATTTCCTAAATAGAGGAAATCCAGATTACATTTACTACAGTATTATTTCATGCAGAACACATGTAAAATAGTCTTAAATTTATTTTATACAACCAATAAAGAGCATAGAGACAGTTTTTTTCTACACAAGTACCAAGATCTGGTACTGAAAAGAAATGTTAATTACAAAATTGCAAATGTGAAAATAAGAATAAAACTTAAATGTTAAAAATCTTTTTTCTTTCATCTATTCAAACTTGTCTTGTTTTCTCAATTTTGGATAGACTTGGTCAAGTAACTTTTTGAAAAAGTGAAAAAAAATCAACTTCTAATTACAAAGAAATAATTAAGATTGAGCGGAATATGAAATTTGTCATAGGATTTGAATTACTGTTTAAACCTGTATCAGACCCTAATCACAGTTGACTTTTGTATGCGCTAATGTGCCATAGTTGACTAATATGTAGTATATATACAGACTTCTTTTTTTTGCGTGGAAAAACGGCACTGCACCGATGCGAAACACAAGGCCAAACAGGTATCAATCAAGTAAAAGCACTAAGCGGATGTCCATATCTTCTTTTAGGAATATGATATAGACCTCATTATTGTACCAAATTGTTTCTAAAATTATGCTCTTTCAAATTAATTTTTGCAGAAATGCAGAGGAATAATCCTTTAAGATTAAAAAACTGAAGTGAGTAATCTGACAGTTTTCAAACATGTCCAGGGGTGTCCTGAAAATCCTATAATAGGGGGCCCACATTGAAAATTCCCCCATGACCCCAAAGCTGTAGTTGTACGGGCCATCACGAATGGGACAAAACGTCAAACTTGTATATCTCCTCAACAGTTCAAACTATTTATTTGGTTTCTCCACCAACTTGTTCCTTTTAATGTGCTCTTTAATATTAGGTAACTTGATTGACCCCTGAACTAACCCTTTAAAAAAGCATGTGAAGTTTTCAAGTTATGAGAAATAAAAAGTTTTACATTTTTATAGTTCATTGCAAAATTGTGATGTGCAAATGGGAGGATACTCTTTATTTGTTTTTTGGTATCTTTAAAATTGATCCAGAAATTTCACACCTTGAAAATGCTGTAAGTGCATTCTGGTTTTTCATATTGTTTGGAGGTATTTCAAGGATCAAATTTCCCTCCTAAGAATTTTTCACTACATTCAAAAGGAAATGGCAAGAGGTTACAAAAACAATTATATTAAGAAAAAGACACCAATGCCTGTTTCCATGTCACAAGAGTAACACAAAATGTGTATATTTGTGCCAAAATCTTGTAAGGCTGTAAAATGGCAAATTTTTTTGAAACTTTTTATGCTTATCATGTCTTTCAGTGGTTTTGACACCCATTTAGTCTAAGTTGTATCTATCAGTCCATATACCTTTTAAGAACAAATGACACATAAATAGGTCTTTGTCTGAACAGGGTCTAACAAAAGACATGACAGGTGGCACCACCTTTGACAGCTATCGCAGTTCACCCACTGCTGTGGGTTTGTGACAAAAGGGGAGAACGCACATCACATCAGCGTTGCTCCTGGCAATACTCATGAGCCTTTTCTTTATGTAAGAACGGTAGGTTCTTGTGTGGTGCTGGCGCACGATGGCTGGTCTAACCCCATTCAAGATAGCTTCAGCTCTCTGTAAAGTACAAAACATACCTTTATTTCACTTTCAAAGTGTATACTACATACCATTTTTCACAATTGAATAGGAACAAAGTTGTATCCAGTAGAACGTACACAGAAAACACAAGTACTCACAAATACGATTAAACTTAGATCCCTGATTTTACTATCCGTGGTAGTATTTATACTTGCCGGTATTGAGTGCTTTTTACGTGACCCGCCATGCGGGATACAAAACGTCAAAGAGATTACTTCTGATTATCCAAAATTCAGAAAAAGTCCCCATTCTACATCAAAACAAATAGAAATGTCTTCTCTCGACAAGTACATAAGTGATCTAATTAAGGCAAGAAATATTGCAACAGTGTGCAACAAAAATGTAAAAGTAACGAACACAAAAAGATAAAAATCCTCAAGTAGCAAAGCCTTGCATCATATAAACATTAAAAGTCTTTATATTTTGTTACGAAAGTTGCAACATATCTTGGGATCTTTTTGGATTTAAAGCCCAATAACAAATCCATGAAAAATAAAGTCCTGTTACTTTTCCTTGGGAAGCTGATGTTGAATGTATAAAAGGAAGCAATCAAGCATTCAACCCCTTCCATGATTGAGTCTACTTCACACACAACTTCGTTCTCCGCCTTAATCTGAATGTGTTTTGCACTTAAGTGATTATGAGACATGGCGCCGAGGAGAGAGGCCCGACGTTGTCAATATGAAAAGAGCAACACAATATTAATGCACTTGCAAGTTTAAGAAATGTAGTTCAAAATACACAGCTTGTGAAGACAGTCCTGCTGGGGAAGAATTATTCTGAAACTGAATGATCAAATAGGGTCCAGCCCTCTATATTTATTTTGATATGCTAAAGACAAAGTAATCTAACCAAACTGGTAGAAATTCTATTCAATTCCCAGTGTAGTTCTCAAGATATAAGCTGTATAAGTTACCCAATTTTCTACCAAAAGTGAACTTTAATCAAGCAAGATTGATGTCATCTTCTCACATGCTCACACTGCTAAACCACTTTATGTTTTTTCCTTAAAATCACAGATCCAATTTAATCCTTCAACATCTGATGCTATCATGATGTAATTATATGAGCAGTATAAGAACTTCAGAACACAGAAAATAACAGATGCTAGTCCCCAATAAACTATCTAGAAGCTGTTTAGGTTACCTGATTGTCCAGAACAAACACACTGTTAATGTTTTCCTTAAAGAAGGCTGGTCAAAGTAGAAGAGTCGCTGTACATCTCAGATCTGGAGAAAAATGAATAGGCTGTTATTAGTTTTCTTACACAAATTTTCTATGCTTCTCAATGAAATATTCCTCTTGATCACGAGTCTATCAATATAGTTGTTGAACTTCTCCTTCTTCTGGTCATACGAAATCACAGACTATTAACTTATGAGTAGATTGCTAGGGTTAGGGACCCTAACCCTAAAAAGGCCTACATTGTTCAATTCACAGTAGTTACCACACCAAACACATCATAATATTGTATCCAATACTTTCACATACCATTATAACTTGGGCAGTACGTGTAGGCCTAAGCTGGCGGGCTTATTACAGTATCACTTATAATATGCACTTGGATCCTACATACGTTCAATGCAGTGCATTGCTGCAGTGCAAAGAAAACGTCAAACTTAACGTAAATTGCTTAGGCCTATGGAGATTGCTTCCATAGCATACAGTACGCCAGTAGTCGTGTGATGATCATGTTGTTAGTAATATTTTCCGCCTTTGACTTTTTGGAAAGGCGAAATTCGGTTGTTGCCGTGTATTTCGGCAACAATACTAACTTTGCTACACTGATTGGGCAGTTTGTTGTAAGCCGACTTTGTTTGGACGAAATGACTGGTTCCAAAATCAGGCATATCTATGCAAAAGCTTTGTGTTGGGTTAACAACTTTGTAGTTGAACCATAGGTGGGACTCAATACGTTAGGCTAACCGCAGAGTTTAACACGAAGCCTCTCCCGCTAATGATCAGTAGAAGATGTTCAGAATAATGTGATAATTGCATAAAAAGTAGAAAATATTGATTTTAACTACTTAAATATAACATACATCATAGTACTAAACAAAACACATTACAACTTACCTTGATTTTCCAAAATATCATGAAATATGTCCGCAATTAGAAGGAGCAGTTGTCTTATCGTGCATGTCTTGGTCGTTGCGTCGCTCTGGTAGTACTACATAGTACTAACTGAATGGTATCGATATATGGTGGGCAGTACTTCTACGAAAGGCAGTTCGCACAATAACGAGGCGGGTAGTTTAATCGCTATGTAGAGTTGTAGAATCACTTGTTGATCACTCTTAATACTTGGAAACAATCTCTAAATGTACGTGTCACGTTAGTATTTCGACCTACAACATTCTTTCTCACGATGAGTAAATTCGTTCACATCGTTTATTGTAAGCATTAAGAGAGTAAGTTTACGAATTAGATCAATGAGTTGACTACCTTACAATTCGGCGTCTAGCATCTGTACACATTGCCCCATGTATTTTCAGTACTGATTAAAATTTGCAAATACATGAATGCGCATATTCTGTGGTATCAAAATTCCTCTCTACCAGATTCGAACATGGCTATGACGTCACAGGTCCAGCGAAGCCCGAGGGTATCTTTCCCTTCTGTAGATGTCATAGCCCTGTACGATTATGATTCAGAGACTTGAGTACTTAGGCTTTATTTCCGTTCAAACTTACTTTGAAAAATATTCCCTCTTCACTTTTGGAATCAAAATTCCTTAGTTGATCATGCAATGGAAACCTGTGGCTAAGCCTCTGTACTCGGTTCAAACATGGGTTAAATATATCAGAACACAAATTTGTCAGCGGAAAACAACGTTTTCTTCAGCGGAAAGTAGCGGTTTTTTGGGAGGAACAGAATGACTCACTTAAATGATTAGGCACATGGAAGGATTTAGGAGGATGGAGAGGATAGGATTTGGCTGTTGCAGGATAAAATGTATCTTCGAGACTAGATTCTAATTCATAACCTCATTCAGTGGGTTTGTGAACGTTAGTAACAATAGACCTAAGCCCGCGAAGTAAGAAGCCAAAATGGGAGCTGGGATTAGGAGTTTGTTTATAGCGGTTGGTAAATACCGCAGCAAATTGCAGATTGGACCCAAATGCTCTTGAAACAGTTTATTTCGGTAACCTTAATCAGAGTGGCGGGGTGGATCAAGGGGCAGAGAGGATCACGGGGCACGGTGATACACTTCAAATAACTTAAAAGAAATAGAATAAAAACAGTGTGTATTGCTATGTATATATTTATATACCAGAGTGGCTGCAGTACCAGACAAACTTGAAATTTCATTGTTGCTGCTCATCATTGTGTTTATACCAGGGTTTAGCCTAG
>KN887551.1:6166-20166 GCA_000934455.1 Apostichopus parvimensis | reverse complement strand
CGCCCCCCTGACTATATGGACGCTCCGCTACTGCGGTTTGCATTATCTGCAGGCATGGTATAAGTTAAAAGGTATAATGTGATGTCCCCACCGCCGCCCCTGCCCCCACCCCCGGGGAGAGGTTTATGAAAACCTAGCAAGCGCCGTTTCATAAATTAAAAGTATCCCTTTCATGATGAGATATTCCATTTTTCATTTCGTTTAATTAAGAAATGGTCTCTTTAAAAAGTGCGCTTTTGTTGTCAAACATTCAAATACTGTAATCCGGATTGTACCGAGCATCCATTTTGTCGGAACGTGTTGAGGTAACTGTGGTTTTCCCCCTCCCCCAACCCCGCTGATATATGGTCAATGTTCTGTACACCGAACATGATTCTTCAGATGTGAATCAAGTCTTTACGATTCCCTAAGTCCTCGTTATCCGAATGGGGTGGGGGGGGGGGAGGGGGCTTCGAATGGGGGATAAAATGGGGGAGGTAGTAAAATGCGTAAGGGGGGGTTAACAATTTTTAAGCGGACGGGGAGGAGATGGTTGGGAAAACAGGTTGTGTTGGACTGTTTTAATATTTCGATTGCAAAGACGTGAATTTCTCATGACAAATTAGCTTGATTGATGAGGTTCAATCGTGGGAAGGGAGGAGAGGGAGGGGGGGGGAGGGGTAGAAATTTCATCTTCACTGTGAAGTAATGTTGTTAAATGAATGAGGCAATTTCAGGTAAATGTATGACCAGGGAACACTTCCTTCTATCTTAGGTAAATTATATCAGTTAAGGGGTGGGATGGGGTGGTGGTGGGGTTGACTGAGAATGCGGTGACAGAAGGTATATGGAATGTGGATGCTGATAGTGTGTGGGCGCAGGGGGAGGTGGGGAGGTGGGGGGTTGCACAAGCGAAAAGGACATGTATATAAAATAAAGAAATAAATACAAAAACAACCACTATATAATGAGTGAGTCTGAAGTGAGTCTGAGATTATCTACAAGTTTGTTTTTCTCCTTTCTCGATAAATTTAATTTACATTTTAATATATACAATGTCTTATCAAATGCATAGTAAGGTGGTATTTTCTCATAGAATAAACACTGGATACATTAACGATAACGATAACGTACCCTCATGTCATACGTCCACTAAAGGTGATGTACCCAAAGTACCATCTCTTAAACATATTCCCCCCACCCTCCCCTCCCCATATTACGTTAGCTATAAATAATCCCTCCCCCATTATAGTACATTAACTATTCATTAAGTATGACTTCATCAGAACACCATCGTGTTCTTCATGTAAAAAGCAGCACACCCTTGGTAGACCCGTTTGACACCTTCTTACAACCCCCCCCCCCCATTTTAACACCTCAAAACATTTTACACTATGAAAGTGATTTTTTTATGAGGGCTCTTGACATGATAATTTGCATTTAGTCTTTTTGTTTTAACTTTCGTTGTAAATATTACAGGTTCCTGTGGTTGTGAACCAATAGCTCCTCCGTACAGTTTAAATTTAAATCATCTTAACGCAAAGAAAGGAAAGAATTTTTCCTTCTTTTTCTTATAATAATGATTTATTACTATTATTACAAACAAATGAATCTCATTACTTAGTTTTCTTTAATAAATGCAGCTTCTTCTTCTTCTTTTATTTTTTTGAAATCAACAACTTTGGAAGACAAGAATAATAAAAACTTAAAAAACATGGTAGAAATCTGACAGTGGTTAAACTCGTTGGACGGCTAAATCTTGAAATGGTGGGTAACCTTGTTTGGCCATAGTAGCAGAATAAATAAAAATTAAATGATTTCTTAGTGGAAAATTTGACCGCATCTGTACCTCAAAGAATTTACATACTTGCGATGAAAAATTTTTCCAAACAGGTGAGTAAAATCTTGTTCCATTTGGAAGAATATCTTTGGTTAAAAAAAAAAAAAAACATGTCAGGACCTTTCATTTTGTCGATGAAGGATGTCTTAATGCCACTATAAGGTGAACTATCTTAGCTATTCTTTTTTGCTTGGGGTGAATGGGGGTGGGGGGGGGGAGGGGATTTAGCAATATTACTACTGACATCAAAACCGATTTGAAGTATTATTAGGAAACTTATTGTATTAAATAACATTTGCAGAGACAACAGCCTCTTAAAAATTCAAATGAACAATGGAAATACATTTAATGCTCAAGCAGAGAGTGACTGTGTGATTGTCAGTTTTAGACTTACTCAAGTCTTCAGTCTAATAAAAGGTACACATTATTCTTATTTAATAGCTGCTTGGGGGGGAGAGTTGTTCATCGCATCTATCTTTATCACATAGTTAGGACATGACTGGGGGGGGGAGGGTGGTGGGGGGTTACATCTCCATTAAATTTCACATACAAAGTTTTAATGGAACTAACAAACAGGTTGATGAAACGAATAGAAATTAGATAAACCCTTCACAGATATTACAGTTAAACATTGACATAAATGTCCTAAAATATTTAACAATTTATCATTTGCTTAATAATTATTTATGTTAAGTTAAATCAATTACAAGTTTTACACAACAAGAAAAAAGGACCAAGTTCGCTTTCGAATGCGGTGGTTCTACACGGAGGCCTTTGCACGGTTACGGACTTGAACGACATTATCATTCACAAGATGCTCTGGCCTGATTCAAAGAGCAAAGCCCCTTTAACCTCCCCTCCCCACCCCCTCCCTCATTTTTTAAATCTTGCCATTCGATTCAAATATGGTACAAAAAAGATCCATCCATTGATTATATTTCCAGTAATTTGGTTATCACTGTGTATCCTTATGATATTTTTCATTGCAATAAATACTACAAATCGGGAACCTTTAAAAAAAAAATATAAAAAATAAAAAATAAAAACTTTGCCCTGTCTGGCCCCTCATTCTGTTTTTTTCTCATTTTCTCAAATTTAATGTCTACCAGAAGTCGAAAGCTTCCAGAGGCTAGAAGCAGAGGCGATACTCTTTATGACAGGATAGATATCTGATTACATGTCGGAAACTGTTATCAGCATCGGTAACGACTTTGGCTTGATCGTGTGACGACTCTTTTCGGCGTGAATTTTATCGGATAAACACTTCTTCTTTGCCAACAACGAGAAGAGAGGCACGATAAGTGCTCTTCATGTAAATATTTCATGTCTTCATCTTGAATTTTTTGTTTTCACCAGAGGAAGCTATAACTGGGAACTGTAATTAGTTCCGAACTTTATAAACAGAGAATCATGGTTCTCCAAAACAAAAGACAATTATTTTGGTGGAGACACTTGTTTACGATGATCGTTTTTCACATCTCGTTTACACGCTGTTTTATGATACTTATCTCGGAGAGAAGAGTGTCATATTACCAAAATAATAACAAAATTAACAGGGTTCCTCCTAAAGAAAACTTGTTTACATTTAAAAAAAAAATAAGAAAAATTCAGAGTCATAAAAAATCAAGCCTTGTAACTGTACACCAAATTGGTGTAAGAAAAGGAGTGAGAAAAGTCAAGGTCATGAATGTTCATATCTCATTTGCATAAATTTCTGGGTCCGTATGGCAACTCTTGACTGCATAAAAACAAAGAATTAACGAGCAAGAAAGGCAATAAGATAAAAAAAATCCTCTGGTTTCAATCAATGGGTACGAAAAGGGGTTGCCAGTCTTTTCCGTCACCCGAAGAAAACAGGTGATAAAACCAAAAAAAAAGCTAAAATACAAATCTCCTGTTATTTTAAGACAATTGACTGTTAGTATGGGTTGGATATGTGTGGGTTTCGCAATTCATTGGGTTCCTTAGCTGAACATTTAGGGAGTGAAATGTGCTTAAGTTTATACAGACCATGAAATAGTAGACATCAACATTCTTTTTCAGAAAATTTCACAATTTACAAGCTACTATTTCTCTCAAAATGGTAGGTCATTAAATAAAAAAATAGGATAAATAAATCATATAAAACATAAAAAAACTCAAGAAACGCCAAAATGCTGTCTGGTCAAAATTGAAACAAAAGTCCAAATTTATCACATTTTTTAAGCGTTTGAAACGTCAACCATTTGAGTTTAATCCATTGATTTTAATTTATAATCCACAGAGATATGGTGGACTCTGCAATGACAAGGACGTGTTAAGAACATTTAAAAAAGATATTTTAGATAACATATTGAGCAACTTTTGGAGTCTGTCCTATATAAGACTAGTTATTATTATTTTGATTATGAACATGCAATATATAAGCAGGGTGGTGGATTAAATTGGGAGCTTGCTTGGGTGAATGTAACTATAGTAAAATAAATACAAATGTGGAATAAAACTAAAAAGTAAGAAACAAACTTCAGAAAGAAAAAAATAAGAAAATAAACAGTTTTGTTTCTTTGGTACAGTAACTGATATTAATGACAAAACGAACAGTAAATTAATTCATACAATGTACAACACTTCAGACTTGTAAGATATAGTCCCTATTTCAGATCAGACATTTCTTGAAAAGTTTTGTTCACACCTCTTTTCTTCCATACGTGTTCATATGATTTTTAAGACAGCCAAAAAACACAACACCCCATTTTTATTAAAGAGAGCTTTTCCACTGTTGATATTACTTGCTGTGACATCATCCATGATAAACACAGTTAATGAGATTTTTAAAGGATTGTTACCAATTTTGATCTTTCTCCTCCACGTTGAATGTCAGAGCTTCCCGGCTCTCATCCACTGCCGAATCTTCTCCTAAGATGGGTACATCCTCCGTGATGACCTCGTCCCCCTCTTTCTCTAATTTATCCTCCCAACCACCCTTCTCCTCTCCTGCCTCCGTCTCGTCCTGCACGCTCCCCGAGTCTTCACCGAGTATCGGTACGTCTTCGATGATAATTTCATCTCCTTCTTTCAGCAGCTTGTCATCCAAATCCTCATTTTCATTCACATCATCGCCTTCGTCCTCTATAACATTAGCATATTCCTCACCTAAGATTGGAACGTCCTCGATCGTTTCTATTTCTTCGTACTCTTCGATTTCGTCATCGATTTTCGTCTCCTCTCCTCTTCCGTCCTCGTTGCCATCCTCCCCTGCATCTCCCCTTTGGTCGTCAACGACCGTGCCATCCAATTCTGGGCTTTCTCTCTTATTTGGTATAACTTCTTGGTTAGAATCTTGTACAGCCACGTTGCTGTTGTCTGTGTTTTCTCTACTAAAATGTCTCTCTTTTGCAAGGGATGTTTGGTGTTCACCTGGTACACCGTCTTCTCTATCCACCGGTGAAGCAACGGTTGAATTGTTGCCGTTTTGATTTACGTTCTGTAAAAAACAACCAAAAAATGAGCAACGTTAAACTCAATGATAGAAACACATGAAGGAAGGAAGTCATTTTCTCTCAAGTTCTGGTTTTAATATGAACAGCAACACATATTTTTTAAAATCTGAATTTTAGAATGGCTGGGACTTGATTAAAATCGGTAAGGAAGGGAGGAGTTGCAAAAGAGGGGTCGGGTGGGCCCATGATGTCTTCTTGTAGCAATGACATGATTACTGCTCAATAGTTCCTAAAAGAACTATTATAAATCCATAATAAATGGTCAAAACTTTTCACTTTCCACTTAATCATTCGGTACAAAAAAAACTCTTGTGAAATGCCCAATTTCACTGGACTCCCCGATAAAAATTGTGACACTGAATTTTCTCTCTTCCTTTTGAACCTGCTGCTGAGGTTACAAATGTATTCAGCCAATAATCACCCTTCTTACTGTCACAATTTGAATAAAGCTGTTTTGAAGAGAGGAGAAACAGGTCGCTACCATTGACCTATCATATAAAGAAACAAGTCATTTTGGATGGTCGCTGGACCATGACTGGTTGATCATCAACTTGTTAAAGAATGCAAAAACTTATAAAGGCTCAGTCTTCTGATGCATAGTGAAATGGGGGGCTTCAGGTTTCCATCTTCGACTAATGTATGGCAATAAAAGTCAGCTAATCGGACATTTTAGAACAACGAGCCGACATTGAAAGGTATTAAACTCAATTTCTCATGTAACATTCCACCATCGTGACCTTTATCATAAACCAAGATTTTTTTTACTATGTAGATGCAAACAAACTCAAGATGTCAAGATATGATCAGCGTTGATACTGTAAGTAACCAACTTTTTCTCTTTCTCAAAAGATCGCCATCAGCAGAAACTAATGTCTTTCTACTCGTCTGGCCGATACAGTTATCCTACTTACTATCTTACTATAGTAGGTAAATGTATACAGTAATCGCACTACTACAGTGGTAATAAATCACGTCGACATCTCCTGCAAGATAGTCTCCACGCAAAGTTAATTACAAACAAACAACCACAGACAACTGTAGGTTATTGAGCAGATTTCTTGACGATATTACAAGATTCCTCCATCTTAAGGGTAGGAACTTTTTTCTGTCTCTTCTTTGCAATTTCTCCAAACTAGCAGTAAGTACGAGTCCCTCTGTTATTGCATGCATAATTGTAAATCTGTACAGTACACACCCTGAGGGAAATTTTTTTGCTTTAACCAAAGATGAATTATTTAAACTGCAGTAGAGTAACTTTATAAGCTTGAAACTATACTTTTCAACATCTGTTTTTTCAGACTTGTACTATGTACAATGAAGTCTTCCTGATGTTACGAAAAGAAATCGCCTTCCAAAAATTCAACGATAAATTCTCACAAAAGATGACCTTCGACTAATGTAATAAACTTCCGACGTATGTCATAATGTAATAATCATAGATGTAATAAACATAATGTAATAAACTATTCACGAAGCTTGGTTTATTCAGCGTCTTCAAAACATGGCTCGGAATGGGTGATGTTAATCTGCTTTAAATTGGGGCTACAGAGCTGACAAATGAGGTGTTGTTTGATTTATAGCAGCTCAGGAGACCGGGCCAATGCTCGTTATCAAAGTCATAACTGGGCACATCAATTATCTTCAAGTTCCAAAAATTTGCACACAATGATGGTATGCAGACATCTATATATATAGTTTGTAAACATTGCTTCAGACAGGTCACATTAGGATGACTGAATGGTTTTGACTTATGATGTAAACTTTCAAACAATTTTTTTTGAAACTCTCTTCTCAAAATCTTGACAGGCGTGTCACTTTCCTATCATGCATAAAACTTATGATATGAAAACATCTGTACAGTAAAGATGATGAATAAACAAAGGGGTGGGGTAGGGGTGGGGGAAGGGAAAAGAGAATGGAATGCCCAGGGTAACTTTTAAACCTTAAATCATCGTGCTATCAGAAATGATATGCTAATTGTTGAATAATTTTTGACAGGTCATGGAATCACTTCTAAATCGGTTGGATGATATTACAAAACCATGCAGAAATGACGACTTTGATTTTCAAGAGTCAATCACTTTTAACATTCAACTTTTTCTTGGTTACTTATAAAATTCACAGATGCTTGTTAAGGTGGCCATATCCTTTGCCAATGAATCCAGGGACATGATTTTACGACTCCCCCCTCCCTTCAACCCCAGCCCTGTCGGTCAGGGTGTACAGCGCTACAATAATTTTTATCATTTCTGTCGTTACCGTCAGCACGTGGAACGACTCGCTAAAAGTTGGTAATGTTGTGAGAATGTCCGCGGTGTTGTTTATGATGGGGTGTTTTGTTGAGAAATATAAACTGCACTTCTAGTATGCTGAACAATGCTATAGATGGTCATTACATGATATATAGAGATAAGAAGTTTAACACCAAGAGCGTCAACAGTTGGTATCTATAGGTGGAATTAGGCCCACGGTATAAATCACAAAAGCAACTTTTTTACACAGTGAGTGAGTACTGTACAAACATGTCGAGTATCACAAACAGTTTTTCCTTGCAATTTTTTTTATATTTTTTTTCTTAAAATCCATACGTTTGCATACGTTTTCTACTACTATTTTAATAATTTGCGCTCTCCAAAAGTTCGCTTGTACTACTACAGCAACCCAGTTAGTTTTCAGTCACACCATCGACATTACTTAGAAATAAAGGGAAAACAAAACGGAGAACAAGGCCTAAAATTGTACAGGATTAAAAATAGAAACCATAACAAAAAGGTCCTGTTTTGGGGGGTTCGATTACTTGCCAACTTTTGAACAATGGTAGGGTATTGACAGTGGGTGGAATATACACGACCCTCGATTGATTCTTCGTGTAAAGACTGCATAACTGCAAACAGTTCTATGGTTCTGTTGTTCATACATATATACTAGTGTCAATAAATAATCTTATATACTGTAGCTGAAAGTTCCCTTTCTGTATAAAGGTACTTTAAGATGGACACATGACTCAAAATTAGTCACCTCAGTCAATTCAGAACAATATTATGACTGAGACTTTTTTTGGACCCCAAACAACGAATCCACTGTAAGGGATGGAACAATGCATTTCTCTAAAGACCACAGGAATGTACCACAGATGCCCCCAATTAGAAGTTAATATAAGGTGAGAAGGTTAATATCAAGGTGGGTCATCCGGATATGTGTGGTTTATATAAAAGTAAATGGTAACCTTGAGGTGTCACAGTGGGAGGGGGATTGGTTTAAGCTTTAAGAGTCTATATGACAATCTGAGTAAACTGTTTCAAGACCTGCCAAGTTTGCTTCTAATATATTCAACGGATCCCAACTTTGCTGACTTTTGCTCGAATCTGGCAAATGTTTGTATTTCATTCATACTATTGAGAGCCATACTTGCAAGAATAATCTTAGACCTTTGGCAAAAAAATGAAAAAAAAAAACCCCCCAATAAATCCAAGAATTTAAATGAAGACCATTTCAGACAACTTCTTTTCCGGTGATGTCATTACCTTACAATATATGTGACAATGGTGGGTCCGGCATATGAATGTGGTGCATACTGAGTTAATCAACGTCATTGTCAACTGATCCATTTCGTATAAAAATAATCGTATTTAAAAAAAAAATCACCATGCTAGGAATGATATCATAATTACTATGTTCCAAATGTTTTGTATGTAAATTCAACATCTCCCATGATACAACATTTAATTTTGGTTTTGTTTTTTTGAGGAAAGGGGGAGGGGGGGGGAGTTGTCAATAATTAAAACTTTGGTGGTATTTCTGCTTTATGTTCGTTATCAGAATTTTGGAATACAATTTTGAGGTTCCTGGTAAGAAACTGCAAATAAAACAGCCAAATTGTCACCATGTTGGATGCAGAAGTGTTCGTTGCAAGTGGCCGATCCATAACTAATCTACGAATTGGCAGCGTACCCAGTTACAAAACAGTTGGACTGGTAGATCACTTGTAAGCTGTTTCCTAGAGATCAAAAATCGTCCCAACATTTTGCCTGTGTTTCATATCAAGGATTTCAAGAATTGGAATTGAATCAGAATTTGAGATGCCCCCCCCCCTTCCCGATACCGTTGAAGCCGACCTTAAAAAGTCTTGATTTATTGAAAATATCATATTGTACCTAGATATTGCATTTAATTTTCCACTGCACCTTCAACCGGCCTCATCTCGGTTTTAGTATTGCTAGTAGTACTACTTATTATTATATATTTTGAAATCTTATGTTAATGGTGTAATTTCGTCCAGGGTTGTATCTGAATGGAATGCCCTTCCACAGTCTGCCATTGATGCTACCAGAATAAATCAGTTCAAGGGACTTTTGGACAGACATCTGCAATGTAGGGGAGTTACAAGAGCTGAGCTCTCTCTCCCTTCTTCATCCCACACTACATCTGTCTAGTGATGAGGCGTGGGATACAGGTGAAAAATAAAATTGCATATTAAATTAGCAGATGCAAAAAAAAAACAACTGGGCAAAACAAAAATAAAAGCAAATTATTAATTATTGAAGATGCACTTCAATTTTACAATAAACTTGAAGCAATGTGCACAATAATTGCAAAGAGGAGTTGCAGTTTCATATGTACTGTAGAGTAGAAATTGTGCACTTTCAAGTCTAAACTTAACTTCTGAGATGTCGCGGACCGTTGTTAGAAACAACGTAATCGGTGCAGGTTCCATTCCCTTTACCACTTTCAATTTTTTTTTGGTGAAATGAGACAGGTGCTAAATACTCGAGGTTCATCAGTTCAATGGGTTGGACTACTGAGTCTATGAACACATTCCAACATTACAGTAGGTCAGTTCCTCAACACCCATGCAAACCTTTCCATAAAGAAAATCTAACAACTTTTTTATGACCTTCATAGGTAGATATGTTCCCATTATGCAAGCCAAATTGTTCAATGGGTATTGAACATCATTCATGCAGTACATGCATAGAAAATTCCCTTTTGCAGTTCACATGAAGTTCGAAGAACATATTTTGACAGACTTATTAGCAGGGGCATGATTATTCGGCATGTTCAAAGGTTACGAACAATCAATCTGGGACTTTGAAGGGAACAATACAGTAGGTCCTACACAATCATACTTTCATGCGTGACTTCGCAGTCTTTTTCTCAGTGTGCAGTTCTTTCTTATATGCCTAACTCTTTTCCAAAAAAAAAAAAAAAAAAAAAACCTTATTAATATGGCGGTGCAGTTAAATTAATCTCAGCAAAGTGGAAGGCATGTCAGAAGCTACAAGTTAGGTTAGATTGGGGGAAATCATTCAAAAAGTTTTGTTAGTACAAAATGAGATGACTGGAAATATAGTTTCATTGGGGTTGATGAAAGGTACACACAAGGAGAAACTTTGCCTTATCGTCATGCTAACAAGACATATAAGTTTCTGAGAATACCGAAAAATATCAAAATACAAGATTCTGAATCCTGAGAGAAAAAAACACTGAAAGCAAAAACCGACAATATATCCTGTTTGATATCATTTTATCGTTTTTGAAGATACTGATAACTTTGAACAGCCATTTTCCAACAGTCAAAGCACAGAAATTTGACATTGCTTCCTCGAACAAGCAAATAGTGCAAAGAATTTTTCCAGCAATGGGTTCAACAGACTTTTTTAATGTACAGTTAACCCTTGCATGATACAGTGGCACGGTTACATAAAAAAATGTAAGTATTTTATAATAAGCCCTTCTGGAATATTAGTGTCGCCTTCTTGCATCGCAATATTTAATCAAACAAAACATTTAAGTATGCATAATGCACCATCTACAATTCCGTATCACAATGGATTAAAAACACAGTTAAAGTGCAATTAGGGAAACTTATTGTTAATGGCATAGCGTGAGTAAACGGAGGGAAAAGTCGAATAAATGTTTTCAATCATTCGAGCATTAACCGCCCGCATTTTGTTTGGTTGTTTTGTTAAACATGCTCGAGTTTGAAGGTCGGCTACGGCAGGAGAGTTAAGAATGCAGAAGACAGAGATTATTAAAACAAAAGAGTGCGGTCATTTTATTAACGGTGCAGGTGACTTTAACGAGGAGGAGGAGGAAGAGGACGAAGGCAAACGACAACTATAGTTACTACGATTATTACCTCCTGCTCACCACCTTACGTCTGATCGGTCACGAATGCATTGAGCTGAGTTAAAAAAAACGGAAGTAGAAGAAAAGATTAACATGTGAAAAGACAATAAAAACACACTATCTACTGTGAATTGGAAAAGTCAAAACGGAAGTGTTACTTTTGAAAAGTCCTGTGCAGGGGGAAAATTGTGTCATTTAAAGAAGAATAAAAAAAACAGGAACCAAGAAACTTGGGAGCTTTGCCTTGACAAGCTACGATTTTTGTTGGAATCGCATTCATGCGCACACACACACGTTTAGGTTCCCACGACCACGTTTTGACTTTCAAAGTGTGAAATATTTGAAATTTTTAAAGTCATGTAGGGAAACCCACCCACCATAATAATAGATTTTATAATTATAATAAATGGAAAGGAAATGGCTCAAAACTAGTTGAGAGACTTCCTGCCGTTTGTGGTGGGTGAATGACTCTGTCATTTCTGAGGAAGTTAATTGTATTCTGAAAACCTGGGGCTATTTTTATCTTCCCGGCAGTGTGTTTTTGTCTTTCAAATGATATAATACGAATTTAAAAAAAAAAGTACATTTTGGATTCAATCACAGATCTCACTGAACTTTAATACGTGGAAACTCTGCTCATAACACATTATTCAGCAAATTTGTGATGACCCCACATGGAAAATAAGAACCGTGGAAGTCATTTTACACAGTAATATTAACTGTACATGGATACTTGTTTGTGCGGAAGTGGAAACTGCCAATCATGCCTGCTCATCGATTACAAGTTTAAAAACTACGGTACAATACTGTTGGCTTGGAAAACATGTTCATTTCTGGCAAATGAATTGAACTGAAAATTTTTTTTTTTTGCATTTTGCATTTATTTTTGGGGGTTCTGGTACATAACAGAGAGACTGTGCTGTACTGTGGCATTTAGAACACTTATAACATGTCACAATAGTGAAAAAACCTGAATTAAAAAACATTGATTAAATTACAAATTGTGAAGGTCAGAAGGTGAATGACAAAGATGTTGTCAATGTATTTGAACTGTACAGGGTGTCACGGTTAACTTATACTGCAAGTTACTTGCCCAAACAATTAACCATAGAAATATTGACATTTTTTGGGTTCATTATGGCTACGATAAAATATTCATGAGCTTGCTTTGTGGTCAAGGCAAGGTCACTGACTGTGACTTAACTCTCTTGTTCCATCTATTTCGATCGTCGGAAAACTATCACGGATTCAATTATAACGAGACAAACAATATGCTGACCTCGTTACTAAAAATAAACAAGCCCCAAAAAACAAATAAACACACACATGTATGTGTGAAACCAAAGATCAAGAAAAACAGGAAGAAAAAGCTTTTAGAGAGCTCTCTTCAAAAAAAGTCGGGTAATAGCAAAACGGAAATTGTGCAAAAACCGGTTTCTGTATCAGCGAAATAATGGCCTAATGAGGAAGTTCATTAAGGGTTTGGTGGTCATTAGGTAACAAGAAAATCATTGAGTTTGATATCAAAGTCATTAACTTTCTGAGGTCATGACTCTTGCCTGACAGAATCTGAACTTTTGACAAGGACCTAACAGCGTAGCAACCAAGTACCTTCTCAAGGTTATTATTCAATGTGAGCTTGTTTAACAAATATACAGTAAACCACAGATTGTTGCCTGTTATTAATTGCTTTCACTGCAGTCCAGATAGCCAACCCCTCCCTCTCCTCTATTGCCATTCTATCCAGGAAGTAAGAATATGGGATTTTGTCATTTCTTAAATAATAAATGTAGCTGTGCATCATACAGGGTTAATTAAGAGACTGGAGTTCATATATGGTTCATTTTGCTTGACTAAGGTCTTTTTCTTTGTTTTTTTTTTGGCACAGTACATTCAATTCTACAGAATTCTTCAAAGGTACTTACCAGAGATGTCGAAATTGCTAGATCTATTTTAAAATAGATATTAAATGGTCATAAAGTTTTAAAAAAAAACACCTTTAATTTAATTATTGTTTTTTTTAAAATCATTTTAAGATAAGTTTAAGATAAGACTGGAGTTCATATATGGTTCATTTTGCTTGACTAAGTTTTGTTTTGTTTTGTTTTTTGGCACGGTACATTCAATTCTACAGGATTCTTCAAAGGAACTTACCAAAGATGTCGAAATTGCTAGATCTATTTTAAAATAGATATTAAATAGTCATAAAGTTTTAAAAAAACACCTTTAATTTAATTTAATTTTTTCTTAAAATCATTTTAAGATAAGTTTGGAATATCTAATGGAACTCTAGTTTGTGACAATTGTTTGTTTCTTAGAAATTGTCTTGGTAACATAAAACTGAGCAAAACAATAGCATCTCTCCACTGTGACTCCTATTACCATACAGGTCATCATCATTAGTATATATATTGTCCCCAAATATGCTACAAAGTGAGATAGTGGTCATCCATGCTGGCATTCTAGCTAGTACTCACTCTAAAAATTATTCACCCACTCTGAGACGTTTAATTGTCTATTCTAACGATCCTCAATATCTCAATTTTCAGGACAAGAAGCCTCCACAAAAAGTA
>KN887550.1:48961-63259 GCA_000934455.1 Apostichopus parvimensis | reverse complement strand
AATTATTTACAAAATGGAGTGGGTGTTGAAGTGTGCTATATTGCACCAAATTGCATCTGAGGCCACCTGGAAATGCAAAAAATTTCCAAAAGGGACCCTTAGACCCCTCCCCCAGGCCGGCCATCAGTCTTCAGCCCCCCCCCCCACTCGAAAGTACCTTCCTACGCCACTGGGCATACTCCTATTAGATTCTAAACCATTCACCAACTTGTGGCTTACATGTTGAAGAGCATGAATGGAAGTACATGTGGTGTAAACATTGGGTCAATTGAGGCAAGTTTAGACCACTTTAGGCCTCCCAGGAGCAGCGTACGAAAATTGTTCACTACTCTCATAGCAAATAGAAATGTGTGGTCTCAATAGGGAAAATGTATGGTGCCATGAATGGCCAACTTGTCAGCTATCCAGTGATGGGTAGCTTTTTAGCTAGTGAGAACTTCTATCTAGATTTAGGGACCACATGCCTTACTGTTATGATTTAGTTTGTATGTCAATGGGGCTTTTAATAAGCCAACGCTACCATAATACACAGGTAGCACAGTTAAAAAATAGAGGAGGCTAGGGACGGACAACTGCTGACTGACGATTAATCTGTAATCGGATCAACTCAGTCAGAAACAGAATGCGAGGGATTGAATGCAATGGTTGATCCTGTTAAATACTTCAAACAGTGAAAGACACTTTGGAAAGATACACGTATGTTTCCACGGCATTTGGCTTTGTTGTTATAACATTACTTTACGCTAATAATGTTAGTGTCGATAACATAGTGAAAGTTAGGTGAATCCCACACTAGGCCAATGGTGGCAGTACTCATTATCAACTTCTGCTTAGGGACAGCTTAGGCTTTTGATTTCTACATGGTTGGTACCACTTCTGCGATAACTATTCTTAAGGGTTCCATTTAACATGGGGTCACACCTATTCACACGACAGCCGCCTGAATACGCGTCATGTTTCTCAAGGCAACCGAATTGTAGGGTTATCAATTCTATGACCTTCAACCTTTTGTGTGAGAAGGCCTAAAATGTTATCCACAGCTTCATTATACATCTGACAAATATGAGAAGGCATCATGCTATTTTTATTTCCTTGCAGCTTGACTAAGATTTTCACTATTCCCTGGCTATCATGTGAATAAGATATTCAAGAGTAATTGCAGAATACCCTGCAACTCACACACACAGTGCTTTACGAGACCGACAATACATTGTATATTATATGGACTACCGGTCATATTCTGTGGGATTTAAGAGTTGCAGGTTTTTCTGCAATTAAGCAGATATTTATCATGATATTCATCGGACTGCTGGACAATTAGCCCTCGTTATTCGGTCCAGCTGCAGGGAGAATACAACCACCCCTCCCTTTTAGATGACGGTGTCATGTAGATCTAGATTTTCCGGTTCAAACCCTCCCCAGGAATCAGATTCTCTTGACCTTTTCAAAATTGCTACTGTACTGTGTTGTTCAACAGACTTTTCTGTGGATTTGGTTTTCTGGTTTTCAATTGGGGAGTGGGATTTCTAAACAACTTTTTTCACCATCGCTGCACTGCAGTGATGTTGAATGTTGATGTCTACACCTCAATCATTATTCATGACAGTGGTCAGATGCCAAGGTAAACTTTCAACCATCAGATGGGGACGTTAAATGATGGTCGCAGGAGTACGAGTGGGTGCAGGTTTTCACCCTTACTGTGTTACTTTCTAAGCATTCATCAAAACTAGAAGCATCATGAAAGTCGGTATTCATCCATGATACTCGCTTGGATAGGCTTTCAAATGAGCTGCTGTTGGCTTGCTAACCCATGCGATTTCCTCAGCGTACTTGAAGGAAAGTTCAGCAAGATAGATCTATATAAAAATTAACATATTAATATTAAGAAAAAACTGCCAGTTGAACACTGACATACAAACAATGTTAAGGTCTAAACAGAACCCAAGGTCAACAAAACAGAACCACACAAAAATATGCATACAGAAAAAATGTATGCAGTTTCATTCCTGACCTTATCGCTGTAGTACACAGTGGTATGTATTTCATCATTATCTCCTGAAAAGGAAAATTGTATTTTTCGAACTACAGGCCCGAATGCAGGTAAAAATATGAATCCTAATTAGAAAAAACAAATTAGAAAACTAATTTTGCTGGGAGAATAACACCTGAATTCAGGAGAGTGTAGGATTGCCTTAAAACCTGGGAGTCTCATGGTAAAACAAGGAGAGTAAAGCAAGTCTGCTTATTCACATGGCAGCTAGATAAAGATGGAATTGTTTGTTTAAAAATATTACAGGTAGAATTGTTTATCTGCTATTCTGTGCATGTTCAGACTAAGGGATAATTTAGAGAGGTGGTGTGTCTATACAGAAACGGCACAGGTCTATATTTAGGAGTGTTTATCCTCATGACCACACTGTTTTGAAAAATGTCTCAATCTTACACAACATGCCAAGTATTGTGTTGGATTGAACATTGTGGAAGGCCTACCAGCCTACAGTAGTTTCCAAGAATGTAATATGAATACCAATTGCATTTGTGTTACAGGGATTCACAAACATGGCTTGATGAAGGGCCCTGTGAACATGGAATGAAATTTACAATTATAGCTACAGTATGGTGTTGCCAAATATGTTCTTATTGATAAAAGATAACCTTGGAGAATGTAAAAGTAATTAATTAATTAATTAAATTAATAATTGATGTTGATATGCTTCTATTTTCAATTTCAGCTTGATCCAATCTCTTTATCATGGATGAGGTTGAAGAAATTTGCATAGAAGAAGTTGCCCTGGAGGGGTTGGATGGTAAGAAGTTTTATCAATATATTCTTTTCCTACGGACAGACTTTTCTTGCAAATGACTACAACTGACATGTAGCAGTAAATGATTCATACAAAGTATAAAAATAAAATACAGTAATTTTCTCAAGAAAGATTCTTCTAAAATCAGAAACTTTTACTTTTACTTCTTTTGTTTATAACAATTGCAGGAAAACAATACATTGGGGGCAGAATTTTATTTTGGATTGATTTATTTTTTCCACAGGCATCACATTGAGTGCATTATGGTTGCGCCTTGAGAATAGGGAACCAAAGTTTAATCTTAAACTTGATACCTTCTCAACGGAGGCCATTTGGACTATTTTAGCATCAAGCATGGAATTGAAATTCTACAAACTTCCCTCAGCAAGGGAGCTGCCAACTATTATGACAAAAATTCGTCACAGAGACCCAGTTACTGGTATCATCCAAGTCAAACAGGAGGTACTGTACACGAATGGAGTTTTTTCCTCGCTTTTTCTTGTGGAGTATTCTTTGACTAGCTTGATCGTAAACAACCTTGGTTTTTCTAGTGTCAATCGTAGGTATTGTCTGAAATTTGGAATATATATATATACCATACATTTATTACACCTGTTTGTACAATTGACTCTTGCGTAAATGTGAGAGAATAAATTCTGAAATTGAATTGAAAGAAATATATAATAATATTTATTGTGCATGGATTTCTCCGAATAGATTTCAATTTTTAAAGTTATGACCTATGTGAGGGTAGGAATCCAGCATCTTCAGGGCTTTTGTTAAAATGGCCTAGCCTCTACAGTGCATAATTGAAATCTGGTAAAAATGAAACAGTAAACAAATTTGACTGTAATTGATTATGATTATGTGTAATAGTAAGTGGGCCTGATGTTTCGATCTTTGCCGGATCTTTTTCAGAGGCTGAAAACTTTCAGCCTCTGAAGAAGATCCTGCTAGGATCGAAACATCAGGCCCACTTACTTTTACACAGTCTCTTATAGAGGCTCATTAGTAGATAAGCAGTTTGCTAACAGTTTTTGTTTTATTTTTATTATAATTATGATAGATTATGCGTAATAGATTGATTATATATATAACTGATTTTATGAATTTTGTTTTTACATGTCATTAATAATACTGATATAAAATCACATGAACTCATTATTCAGTTGGGTAATTAAGATTCATTTTGTGAAATGTGTAAGGAGGATGTTTTTTCTTTTGATAAATTGCAATCTCATTTTGAGTACTATTTGTTTGATTTTGAAAAAATGTTATATTCATTGCAAACAGCTAAGCTTTATTTAGGGATACAAGAAAACTTCAAACATTGCTGGCTCATGCAAAGTACCATGTGTTAGAGAAATGTTTTAAAGTTGAAAACCCCATCTCAATATCATGTTCCTGGCCCTAGACTAGTTATTTGAATGTAAAACTATACTTACCAGATAAAGCCTTCCTTTCTCCAGGAAGTGGATCATAGCAGATGGTCTGTGTCACTGTCATAAAAGAGGAAAGTTTTATTTGTATATATTATAATTCTGTTGGTGAGTTACCTTAGAATTACGATACATTTGGATTGTTTGTTTAGTTGTCAAATGTTCTCTTCATGTATAAACTTTCATCAAATGTGTTGATAAGAATATAATTTTTTGCTCGATTTATACATGTTTTGTACATTATAACAAATATGGCTCATTGCCAATTCTATATATTTTTTGTACTTTATAACAAAAATGGCTCATTGCCATGATGACATCACTGACTTTGCTGTTGCCAGATGCATTAATAAATTTCACTTTAAATTTTTTTTTTAAATTACACTCAAAAGTTTTGAAAAAAAAATTGTATCTCTGCAATACAAAATGATATTACATTGGATGCAGTTGTGGCTAACATGTGCAGAAGTTTTTTTTCACACAGTGGAGTTCAGCTACAAAGTTATTTCGTTTGATTATGAAATTTTTTAACCAGTAGAGAACACTGTCTAGGTGAAGAAGAAATATCTGCAGACACAAAGTTTAATTAAGTTAAGCATGTGTAAAGCTGGGGTGAAAGGTTTACACGTGCCAGAAGCTAGTGATATCTGGTAATTTGTGTTTTGTTTTGCTGATGTGGTGATAAAACAAGACAAAAAATTCAGCTTTCTCTCAAATTCAAAATTTAACACAGCAATTTTGTTAAAAAACAGTTGCTGTCTTCATAAACCTTGATCCATCACAGAATTATGCATTGGATTTTTACTTCATTTCAAAGGCATTAACTTCTTTTGGTTAAAATTATTTGCAAGCTTTCAACGCTAAACTGAAAACAATGGAAGCAACTTGCAAGACCTATTTTGTTTTGATTAATTTTTGTTGTTTTTCTCTTTGTAGGAATACAAAAATCCATATCCAGTCCATGTAATTTCAAGTGCAAAGCATAAAGTGTTTGGTTCTTGCTCAACTTTTCTGACAAGAAAAGAAGTCACTGCGCAGATACGAAAAGCAGACGGAACATTAAAGATGACTTTGGCAGAAGTCACTCAAAAGTTTGTTTTCTCATGTACTTCTGTAATCATTACGAATAACATATTTACCCTCTTTTTGAGGTTATGGTCAAATATATCAGAGCATTTCACCTTTTTTCTTGGAAATAAATGTTGAAGAAATTTCTAGTCAGATACAAGCAGACAGGTTTTCAGTCAAAAGTCTACTATGTTCAGGATTTATGTTTGGACTTTACTTCTCAATATTTCAAAATAATTTGATGATGCTAAAAAGATTTTGACTCAGAAGAGTTCAAGTATGAGGTTAGACACAAAATGAATATTCATTTATTGTAGACCATTAGATAATAATGCTAATAGTTCAGCATGTATTTCTATCAGCACTTTCAATTTTTGAGGAATTGAACCTTTAAACGGCTGAGGTTCATCAACCAAACTGGCTGGACTATTGAGTCAAATACGGAGACCATTAGGTCAGTTACTCGGATGAAAAAACACAAAACTTGATGGGAAAACATGGAGCCTTTACCGCCCCTAATGACGTGTCATAATGTGTTATAGATTGATTGAGGAGAATTTGGTGTTGACTGTAATCCAAAAGTGTTCTGTTGTTGTTTATATGAATATTTAAAAGTCACAGTGTGCTGCAGCTGGATGGCAACTAATTAGTTTATTGTCGGTCAAATGGAATTTGTTCACCTAAACCACAGGAATAAGTTTCAAGTCACATAGCTCAAAGACACACCACCTTGTTATATATTTATAAAGTCATCTGGCAACACATGTGATGATTTTGCTATTCTCTTCTGTTTGCCAGATACGGAGACACTCTAGTCCTGGTCGCGTCGCAGAGTACCAGACTGAGGGTGCTCTTCGGTTCCGATTCTTGCCAGACGGAGCAACTCTCTGACATAGTCTATGTACTTCTGGAGTGGATAGGTAGACACAGGCATTACGGAGCTTTCCAGTCCGATAGCAAGAAGGACATCAAGATCGATTCCAAGATGGGCTTCTATTATCGTAAACACCTGTCCAGGCTCGGCATCATTACCCTCCAGGTCAGTTCCATTACTGGCCAGTTCTCAATACGTGCTATCAGCTATTTTATTTGCTGGATTGAACTTGGGAAGAGAAAAGAAAAGTTTGGCTAGAGTGGGAGTCAAACCAGTGACCTACCTCATGAGTGTTTGTAACGCTCATAAGCAAAATGTTATTTTATTATTGAGTTTTTTTTTATATCTGCAATTTTCAAATTACGATACTTTTCGCCGACAGTCCGTTGCTAGGCAGGAGGTACCGAAGCCATTCTCGATAGTCAAGTTACTCTTCCTGAAGAGCAAAACCGTCCATCAGCCTCACAGCAGGTACGATCTTATGTCAGAGGATGTCAGCAAGTATCTGGAAGCCACCGCACATTGGATGGCGGCCTTCACCGACACCAGGGCGTACGTCTTGGAAAAACACCAGGTCTGCTTACCCTTAAAGTAGCATTTTTGCGAGGATTTTATTTTGATTTTCAACTTGCTTGGGCCAGGAAATATCCACGAAGAAATACTTGATAGAATTTTGTATGTGACGATTGCCGTAGGAACTTGATTCGATCTCTTAGGAAGTGGCATAGGGTCGTGAAACCTCTCTAGATAGTTTAAATCGAAAGAGACTAGCAGTATCCAGTGACATAGCAAGTAAAACATTTATAGACCTTCATTATAGTATTAAAATTGGGGGAAAAGGACCATAATTATCATTAAATAAAAATTCTCAGAAAGTTTTAAAAAATCTGGTCACTATACCAGATGTATCAGTAGCAATTTGTTCATCCTTGAAACAGAGTTCACTTTAAATGCTACCAGACTCTTTAATCGCCAAGTATTTCGTAATCGTGCAGAACCGATATTAATTACGATTGTCTATCAAACAGGCTATGCGCCCTCACTATGCTACTTGCAGTACTGTAAGGAGTACCATTATTACCTTAACAAGTTGGCAGGTTTATGCTTGCACATATTAAAGTTAGCTTTATATATATGGATATTGAAGTAATATCTGTAAATTATTAGTCACCAATTATTTCAGCTCCATGCACCACTGTTTCACCTTGAATATTAAATGGCAATTAATATGTTATTATAAAGCTTGCACGGTCAAGAAGCCATCAAAATTGAGATTTGCTGGACATGATTATCTTGCTTGTTACTGTCTGCTAACTTTTCCAATAAATCAGAAACCATTTTATCTGAAACGATTGAATTAATAGTGGCTGTTGGTTCTCTTCCTCTTGTTCGTCGATGTTATCAGCTTGTGGACCCAGACATGTTTCGAAGGAACATTGCTTTAATGAAGTCCATGGGCCACATCGAGAAACATACTCTCCCGCATAGCGTCGCCACAGGATACAGGAAATGTCGCCTAGCAAATAAACATCTAGAAATTGGGGTATGTACCACAGCTTGTTTTTGTCAGACCATCTAGGCGCAAATGTCAACAGTCAGATGCTGGTAGGGTGGTGGGGGCATTGCAGCACCACTGTAGCCAGGCTTTGGAGGACATGTTTGTTGTGCTCAGTAGTGTCACACAGTAGGCACTGTTGGTCAGCAGAGATAATCTCTATTGCTTGGATATTATCTCAGCCTAGCTGCAGGAGATTTGGCAGCTTCCACAGCTTTTCTTTTTGGCATTGTGCCAATAATGTTTAATCTTTCATCAGGACTGACAATTGCGCAATCGCAGGAAGTGCACCTATTCTCTGCCTGGATTAGTAAGATATTAAGGTATTTCTTAGTTTTCAGAAGAGTTTATCCCCATGAAGATATGAGGATGAATTGCCACAATTTGACTCCAGGGCATCCGAGAGACATTTATTCAACAAATCACTCATTTCACACTGAGGTTATCAGGGAATACGTTGGTGTTCAAAGTTTGTGTCATGGTTTTTGAGGGCTCATAAATTTATGTATTATAGAATACAAAAACATGCACACAAAAAACGTGTTATACATCTTTGGAATTGTATAGCAATAAGATCATTTTGCGGAGTTTTCTGTGATGCGACACTGGATAAAATGTTCCCTGGTTTTGCTTCATATTAAAAAATGCATAGTTTTGTTCCATGTTTTAAGGACATTTTGTTTTTCATTCCTCTACAGGTCGGCGTTATCAGACTCCTTAAACCGTTCCGTATCGATGAGGAAGACACAGAAGAGCCAGAAACATCTGAAAGTAATTTTTTTTTATTTTATCGAATTTTTTATTCTATAGCCAATAGCATGGACATATGCAAATAGACTTTGGCAGGACCGGACAATGCCTTTCCTCTCCCTCTCTCCCCCTCCCTACCTCCTCACCTCCCAACTTTGTAAATTCTGTTGTTGTATGTATTGTGGTGTTTCAATATTTGTAATGAAACTTCCCTGTCAGAAGGATGCTCGGGGAATAAAAGGTTGTTCAAATTTAATGTAACAATTTTAAAAGACTCTCAACTTTGTCTCGTGTAAGATACTTGGTACCTGTGTGAGAGAAAGCATTCATACAATTTTGCACTTGTATAGCAATAAATGGTTCAGTCTTATATCAATGTCCTGGTATTCCTGGTTTCTGGCTTGGTGACCGCAGTTTTCACTTTCATCAGCGTGGTGACTCTTCAGTGACGATTATTGTCACCTGGGAAAGGTGCCTATGGGGAGAAAGGAATCCCCTTCACCTTTGAGAAATGTTGATATGATTGGAGGTGCCTAGTTGCATATATTATATACATATGGTGTTGGTTTCGGCAACTTTTCAAGTACTTAATGTTCAAGATTTTTTTCACTTAGTTATTCTAGAATTATCGGCAATATTTCTTTTTCTCCAGATTTTTTAGGCCACCCTTCAAAACATTTTCGTCACACTGAAATGGTCGGGAGCCCCAGTTTGAATATCTGGGATTAGACAACAAACTAAAATTTCATTAAATATTCCAAGTCTGTAATATTTCAAAAGGACTTTGAAATGTTTGTCGCACACCCTTCCACTTCCTAGGTTTTGTCCAAACTATGATTAGTATAATGTTCATATGTTCCTGAAAAAACCATTAATGACTACCGCCATCGCATTTAGCAAAGAGAAAAATTGGCACTGACTGGGTAGGTCTTCAAATGATACCGGTATTTCTCCTTATTCAATTACTTATTCAATAACAATAGAAGAAGAAATAGAAAGAATATCTTCTTTTTCATTTTGTGGTCATATTTTTCTTTCCACAGTGAACATCAAAGATACAGTGCTTTACAAGGGAAGGTCTCAAATAGATCAGGTGTACCAACTTATCTGTATGAAGTACTTTGAGGAGGGCAAAGCATGCACCAGAGCTGTATGTATTTGTGATATGTATTTATTGTATGTATTTATTGTATGTATTTATTGTATGTATTTATTGTATGTATTTATTGTATGTATTTATTGTATGTATTTAGGGAGGGCGTTGTGGTCAAGTGGTTAAGGCCGTGGACTTGTGATCCAAAGATTACAGATTTGAGCCCTGGCCAGATCATTGCGTTGTGTCCTTGGGCAAGGCACCTTATCTCCATTGCCTCTCTTCACACAGGTGTATAAATGGGGACTTGCGAGGTGACTTGTTAGTATAGTTGCGTGCGCCGGTTTGTGGCTGCACCCTATGGGAAGTCCCCTAGGGGACACGTGGCTGTGGTGCACTGTGGTGCCCCAGGAGAGATTGTTTGAATTGTGCACACTTTGGTGTGTAGGTGTGACAAGTTACCAATGACCAGGGTTAAGTACAGCGTGGCGAGACTTTATTGTAAGTTGCGCTATATAAGAACTGAGAATTATTATGATTATCATTTATTGTATGTATGTATTTATTGTATGGATTTATTTATGCAGGATTCTTTTTCAGCTGGGGTGGATGTATGTCTTTGAAGGAATATTCCGGAGGCTGAAGAACATTGTTTGACAACTTGATGGCAATTTTCTTGATCTTTAGGTCCAGACCCATATCCTTACAGCCTTTTTGTATCATGTCGATAGCAATATTTAAACTTTGGTGAAACAATTTATGAATGCATTTTTTTTGCCAGCCGTCGAGTTTGTGACCCCATGTTTGCAATTGAGCAGAAGTGGCTTTTTATTTTGTTTTTCTCCCATTAATGTATATTTTTTCATTTTATAGACTGAGGACAAATATTCTTACTAGCAATTTGCATATTGATTTAAGTTTCAAAATACAGAGAACGTTGACCAAAACCAAAAAAATCTCAAATGTGTCCTATTTTAAGGATAAACCAACAAAAATATTATAGAAAGGAAAATATGTTTATGGAGAATATGTGTCATAAAGACACCACAGATCTCCCACTCTGCTTCACTTCCGGGTGTAAGAAAGGGTTTGTCTGGTAAAAATTAGTTGACATTTACCCCTACTATATCCACAGTGAGGAAAAAGCTGATGAGTTGGGGGATTTCAACTAACAGTGTAGAACAGTTGTCCACATAAGGAGTGTTAGCTCAGTGGTTAACGCCAGTGCCTTCCAATCATAAGGTCCCCGGTTCGAGTCACTCCAAGATAAATGTGTGTCGTCCAGTTACAGAGTTGTTGACAATTGACAATTCATAATCATGGACGTTAAATATGAATGTAAGAGGCTGACTTCCGTCAGCTTGCGGCTTTGATAATCCAATGAGGCTTCTTCGCGAGTTCCTGCTCACAGGAGGATCTAAAATACATACATAAGCATCAGATTGCCGTTCGCTGGATCTGTTACTTGCAAATCAAACTAACATCTGCACAATGTTTCCAATTTTGAATCAATTGAAATTTGGGGAAGGCTCTAATTTTCATTTACTGGTAACAGTTAATTGCACTTTGTTTGTAGAGGAGAGATACTTTATAGGACTCAATATACAATATTACTGCATTCTTTGATGTGGGGGGGGGGGGCATGGTCAGTTTGTGGTTAGTAATTATGTAACCGACTGCCGTTAGTACAAACACAGAAACAAATTGTCAGAGCTGTATAATTATGTCTCTATCTTTATTGTTTTATGTACAATTTTTTTTTTTTGTGGTTTCAGGACCTCTCCAACTATTTCAAACTGAGCCGTAACTGCATTCGAACTTTAATGCGTCGATTAGAAGGTGTGAAGTTAGTCAAAGCTGAAATGATTGATATGGGGAAGCAGAGGGCATCGGGGTAAGTCGTAAAGGTATTTTTTATTTCTTCCAGAGGGCAGAAGAAATCTATGCGAGGTTGATGGTGTTTGCGTGTGTTTGTATGTGTGTATGCGTGTGTGTGCTGCCCAATATCTAGTAAAGACTTCAAGTCAAGAAGCACATGGTGATTTAAGTTTTTAAGTGGTGTGTAGATGTTTATCGTTATCTGTGGAGGTTAAAGGTCATTTGAAGTCACCAGAGGTCAAAGTCTGAAAACATTGTAAGTAACTCAAAAAGTACATGATGGGATATTTAATATGTAGAAACACCATAGTAAGTAGAAGAACAAGTTAATACCACTGAGGTGAAGCTAGCTGTTTTAAATTGTGATATTTGTTTTCTTCATGTTTGAACAGGAATGTGTCATTGGGGAGAGAAAGAGGGGAGAGGGGGGTGGGTTGGGTGTGTAGTGCAAAATATTAGTTTTCAGTGCTAAAGCCTCTTATAAATACATCTCTCTTGAACAGGTTCATACCGTTGATGCCCCCAAAGACACATACCATTCAAGAGAGTGTCTCGTCTCTAGATGAGACCTTAGAAGCATCTTCAATCGACCAATCAGAGGACAGAACAGATGAGCAGAAGGAGATGCAAGATAGAGATGGTAATGCAAGAAATGTTCTGGTCAATTCTCCAACCATTTTTAATAGTTTTAATACTCTAGAGCAGTTGGACCCAAAGAGTTAGCTTCAATAAAAACGTTCTTTGCATCGATGTTGGTAATTTAGCAACCTATTAATTTTTTATACCTATTGTTTTGGTTTTTGGAAAAAAATCACTGAAAAATGTATGAAACTTTGCAATAATTATTCTGTGAAAAAGTGTAAAAATGTTTGCCTTGTTTTGAAAATCATACAGACAAAATGCCTTCGGCTACCAAAATGGAGACAAATTTTTCGGCAACCAGAGCGGAGAAGAGACGCCAGGTCATGCTCTCGCTGCTAAAAGAGAGTAAAATCTTGTTGGGGACTTACTTACTTCTAAAGGTTTGTAATGCGAGAGAATTGGTCTACTCCTATGATATGTAGCTTATGTATTTTTGGGGATTAATGTTCGCTTTAACAATGTGTTCAGATATGAGATACATGTATTTCAACAATATCAAATAATATCAAAGTTGTATTCAGGAATTTTTTTTTTTTTTTTTTTGCCAATTCTTTCCTTTCTTCTTTTCAAAGAGATATTTCCTTTGTTTTAGTATTGGTAATAAAATTTGTTGTCAAAATTCAGCTCATATTTTTTACATTAAAAAATGAAAGACTTGAACTAAAAGGTCCATATTCTAAGATTGAAAGATAAGTAGAAAAAGTACAATCACATTTTACCTGTTGCAAGGTTTATAAAATTCAAATTCACCGACTCCGATCTATTGGTTGATCAGGATTATAATCTAGGTGAGCTTCTTTTTTTGGTACATTTTTCCTCAGTTGCCTAAAGAATATTAGCCTGTTATCACTTAGGTATGCAATAATTAAAAGGAGAGCTTTAGAAGCAAATTGCATGTTAATATTGTTATAGTTACAGCTGTAACTGAAAAGTGAAAAGTTTGATGATCGTAATACACTGGGTTTAAGTTTTTCAAATATAGAGAGATAAAACTGTTAACAGACTTATCTACTCATCTACTATAAAAAGCTTGTGTAAGTATTAGGCTCACTGCCTTCAAAGAAGATCCTGCTAGGATCGAACATCAGGCCCTCTAACGTGTACATCTTATCTGCATAATTAATTGACTATTAAAAGGTGATGCATAAAGTAGCATCTCTTCATAGTACTAAACTTTCAGTCAAGACTTCATCAATCAGCTTTTGTCACCATGGAAACTGGTGAAAACAATGATAATAAATTGGTAATTTATGAACACCATGACAGTAGGTCTTCTCAAATTGTCAAGAAAAAAAACTGATTAAACAGCATGTTCTAAGTTTTAAGCTTTGTGGTCATTTGAGCATATTTGTTAGATTTTGTGCTATTATGTTTTGTTGGAATGCTCCACTTTGCTAAAGAATGGTACAGTCAAGTTTGTAGTAAATTGCTAGAGAATTTGACTTTTCCTTGAGTTATACATAAATATGTTTAATGAAAGAGAAATTAATGTAATATTACTCAATGACACAGGACATTATATACATGACAGTATGCAGGGAACCATTTTCGTTGTTTTTTCATCAAAGTTTTCAATCACAGCCTTAGAATGTCGAATGAATGTAGTAGGTACTGAAATATCATTTCAAACTATTTTGTGAAATTCTAAAAAACATGATTGAATTATTGAAGCAACGAATGGGTTCAAGCCATAATTAAGTGTTGTATTTCAATTCAGTTGAAATTTACACATGCTCAGCACACCCCATAATAGATACAACTAAATATCATTGTCTGTTTGGGGTTTGAACGTTGTCAGAGGGCAGTATCACATAAAAACTAAGTGTCAGTTTCCATTCGGTTTAACCCTTAACTTTACGTTAAATAATCACATAAATATAAGTTTCCTGCGGTGAGACAATTCTGAAGGTTGAAGTTAGTGCCCAGCAAATATAAATGTTTGATAATGTTTCTCTTTAAATCTCCTTTATTTCAGAAAACCCGGCAGATTGAATCGGAGGAAGGTCTCAAAACCAAAGTCGACATCAAATCCTTGAGAAGGTCTTTTATTCCTTATTTCTGTTTCTGTCTTTTGTTATGTGGGCAATGGAATATCTACAAATATTTATTTATTTATTTATTCATTCATTCATTCATTCATTCATTCATTCATTCATTCATTCATTCATTCATTCATTCATTCATTCATTCATTCA
>KN887550.1:14652-25855 GCA_000934455.1 Apostichopus parvimensis | reverse complement strand
AATTAGAATAAATTAGAGCACTATATCAATATGTTTCATAGTGTGCTTTCATCATTAACACTGTTGTGTTGTAAGCTTCTTTCAAGTATAAATTTAGGTTTTCCCTCTTTGCACATCTGATATATGTTTGCCCACATTCGACGTCACATGAATACAATTCTTTCCATGCACGTGTGACTTGTATTGTTTCAAACACATGGCTACAATTCAGATACATGTGTAAATTTTCAATATATCTTCATTGTTGAGAATGTTTTATATCCCATTAACCATGAATGTTGGCTTTTCTTTTTGCTTTATTTCTCCTCATCAGAAATTAACTGAATTTGGATGTATCACCAGACACGTCCAGCAGCACAGAAAATACTACAGTCCATTTGATAAGAAAGGTCGTCTCCATAGTTACGCCTATTACATGCCAACCATAGACTGTTTGAATCGACTATCGTTGCTTACATCGGCTCTACAGAAGGATGTCTAGTCAGCACAAACTAGCCACATTGCCGCTGAAATATTCCATGTTGGCCTGGGTTGTGCTCAGCGATCTTGACTAGAAGTTAATAGCCTTATAACCACATAGGCATTTATAGTGAAGAAGTAAAAGCCTTGTAAACACTGAGAGGTTTGTTAGTCATCAAGAATAATTTCATTGTTTCTGAGAGGTTTGTTATAAGCAATGATTAGCCTCAACACTTCTAAGAGGTTGATAGGTAAGCAATGACTCTAAACCTCGTTACCGTGGAAATGTTTGTAACCAGCAAGATTAGAACCAGCCTTATAACCAGCGAGTGGTTCATACTCAGCAGTGGAAAGCCTCCCTTATGACCGAAGTGTGGAGAAGTACAAACCTCCTAACCACTGAGAGGTTTGTAGTCTAGAGGAACAAACTCATTTGTACTAACGAGATTCCTAATTAGGAATTACTAGACACAACAATTCTAAGAGGTTCATAGGTAAGCAATGACTCTAAACCTCGTTACCATTATGATGTTGATAAAGAGCAAGATTAGAGCCAGCCTCTTCACTTGTGAGATGTTCTTTGACAGTAAAACAGTTTCTCCACCCTATAGATAAGGGATGGGTACAATATTTATCTTGCAGGCCACAGTGAAATTTCACTTTTGATAAATATACATATTAAATGTTTTTCCTTTAGGTCATCCAGTGATATTTATTGTTTCAGTTGATTTATGGTTGAAAGAAGAAAACACTTCCCCAATATTATAAGGTTCCGTGGGTAGCATTAATAGGGTTCTAAACACCGTTTGGGGGTTGCAGGTAATTTTGTTTTCGAGCTATACTTTGACCACATGTGCCTTGGATTTTTGTAACCAGTAATGAGATGCATCTTTGCTATAAAAATCAGTCAATTCTTTGATCTGATTTGGATAATCCTGAGATGGAAGCTAGGAATGTAAAAACCAGCACAGTTACAACATTGACATTTTTAAGGTCATTTTGTGATTTTTCTTTTCAGTTTGAAAATTATGTAACAGGTGTTAGGTCATAAAGGCAAATTTCTTCATTGTTGATGTGTACAGCTCAAAATTCCAGATTAAATATAAATTGGAAAAATGTATGATAAAATGTTAGTTGTTTTTTTTTTATACCTTTGAGTAAAATTATGAAAAGAGAACAATTTGTAATACTAAGTCTAGAAATGATGATTTCGTTCATCTAAAGAAATTGACAAAAATACTGAAAATAGAAAGAGGAAATATAATAAAAATGTTTTGCATGATCACTTGACCTCCCCTAATTGTATGCTTTGTTTGTTTCATTTTCCATTTCTATTGTAATCAGCAAACTCTGCAAAAGATATTTTGAAAACTTTGTTGGAACTTTTTGCATTTTGTAATAATGTTGGCTACAGTTTGTGAGTCAAGTTACAATCCTTGATTTCTTACTAATTACTGTATTTTTTGTGACAAGAATTGAAAATGTGGATCATATATGTTGTGGTTGGCTAATAGTCAAAGTGATGCTTTCATGAACCAAAAAATTCACTTTGATTTTGAAATTTCAAAATTGTTAACAGTACCGGTTTCCCTTGGCCAGTTTTATTCAAGAATTGTATCTACTTTATTGTTGAATTCACAATTTTACAAGATGAAACATCATTTTGCATGATAAACATTAAAATGATATTAAACATAAAGGTCAAAGGAGGTCGGCAAGGGGGATGGGAGATTGTTGCTGAATCATTTGTGGGGTCTAGACGACACAATGCAATATATTCTAAGATATTTAGCAGGGAAGTAATTACGTTTTCTAACTTCATGTAGTGGTCTTTAGCTTATGGATTTATATCAGCAAAACACTGAATAGCTACTATCTGTCTGTAAACCAAACCTGTCAAAATATTTACATTTATCCATGAATTTTCCCATTTTGTATAACATTTTGTTATGTAAGACCACATTAAGTCATCCCCCATATTGTGTTATCAATCTTCTACAATTTATTTACAAATGAGTTTGCAATAATTTTCTGATTATTTTTCTGATAAAATTGTTTTTTGTACATTGTATATTATGTGAATAATGTCAAAATAAAAGGAAATGATGATTAAAAAAATGACTTGCTATCAGTATAACTGTGATCTGAGTTTTATGAAATTTCATGTTGATAAAAGTAAATTGAGGACAACTTTCCATGCAGCTGTAAGCAAAAATGTTTAAAGTGTATTTTGGTTTTCATCATTTTTTTTTCAACCAATCAAATTTCTAGCAAAACCCTAGTATACACCAGCAGTGTAACCATTTCTCTTAATGAATGCGATTGTAAAGAATTAGAGCGAATTTGCACAAATAATATCTCCAAACTTCTCAATTGATAGATATACCTAACACATTTAAACAAACTTGTGGTTATCATACGTCAGGACTTCTCAGGACAAGTCCGCTATTAGCTATCTTACGTTAGCAACTCAGCGGGGTTGTAAGATTTAAAAAAACTCCGGATTTTTAGGTTCTCCCGACAATGTTGTGATAAATACAGTGGAAAAATTTATCTGACAGTGATTTGGCCAACAACCTACTCCAGTTTGAGCACAGAAAGGTAAACGTTCAATAAAATACAGTCTGTTATCTATCATGATCTTACATTAAAGATTGAGCTTCAGTTGTAACTTCAAATCTTGAACCATTTTAATGAAGGTGTCCTTCATTTTTTTTTCTTTCACAAATGAGATGGGAGCCCCGCAATGTAGATCTCTTCCCGAGGCTGCGAGAACATATCCTTACTTTCTTCAGACCTTATCAGAGAAATGAATGGCAGTGGGCGTTGTTCAGCGGTTCGAGTACCTACTTATTTCTCGACCCCGCAAAATGTAAAGAAAATGGAAAACAAAAGTAATGAAACAAAATCTTGAACTCTCAACCCGTTCCCTTTCAACGAGACTGTAACCATGTGATCAGTTATCAGGAGTCCCTCCGAAAGGGAACAAACACATAGGTCTTCTTTACATGAGCTCGGTTAAAGGTTGATGACCGATCTACGGTTATTGAGTCGGCTAGTAACTTTTCTCTCCCCCCCCCCCCCGTCCCTTTTTTCTTCTTGGAAGGTGATATCTTTTCATACAATGGAGTGACCCTCTTATCTGTGTTGTCCCATGCAGTCGATCTCGTCAGTTTCCTCGTATTCCCATACAGTTCAAGTTAGCAAAGAATGAAGTCAAAACACTTCAATAAAATACCTCCTGGAGAGCAATTTCATACTTTGTAAGTATACGGCCCCATGTCGAGTACAAATTTGAATCAAATTAATTTTTTTTGGAGGTCAAAGGTGATTCGCAGAGGCCAAATATGAGAACCTTGTTTGGTAGTATAACGGCTAAAGTGTTACAACTTAGAAAAATATATTATCAGGAAGTTGTCCCTCTGCAGCATCTCATATACGTGTCGCAATGTAGTCTACACTGTATGCAGACTTGATTAGATACACTGACCGCCAGACATCCTAGAAGCGCATCGACAACTATGCAGCTTGACGGCGCTTATTTTTTACTGTAAAAATATTTATCCAGCGATAACAATAATTTCTACAAAAAAAGTTATGCACTGATCAATCAGGATCTGTTTTTTGTGGCTTGCATGTTGAAGAGCACGAATGGAAGGGTCAATTGAGGCAATTTTAGACCCCTTTAGGCCTCCCAGGAGCAGCGTACGAAAATTGTTTACTACTGAGTGCGGAGAAAATCTTCTTTACAATAAACTCTTGTTTACAAGTGACAATAACTTCAGGCTCTGATAGCAAAAAAATCTGCGCGGTCATGATACGGAAAATTGAAAGTGCCATGATAGGCCAGCTTGTCAGCTATCCAGTGATGGGTAGCGTTTAGCCAGTGAGAACTTCTATCTAGACTTAGAGACCACATTACTTTGTGATTTAGTGTGTAAGTCAATGGGGCTTTTAATCAGCGTATACTAATTTATTCCTTTAGCTAGGAGATTTGCATGATCCCATGAAGAGGGCGGGCTACCTTTTGGATCAATGTCACTGCAAGGATTTTCTCCGCACTAATTTTAAATCCATGTAAGAATCCAAAATTGTTTCAGGAGATGATGTTGTTCATATTATGTTGTGTCATTTTGTTACAAATGGCCGTTTATTACGTGGACACTTTCAAAGGTTTTCAACACCCTAATCAAAATATTTTCCCCCTTAAAGGCATTGAAGACTCGCCCCAAACCGCGTGCCGAGCTCTGAAACAGTTAACTTTCCTTTGCTTGCAAGTGAAGTTTCTTCTTGTCGCTACAACACAGACAGTATTGAAACGAAACGTGATACCTTATTATCTTTTATCTAGATCTGTGTTGTGGGTATATTGACCGTAACTGTATGTATTGACTGTACACTAGTGTCTAATTACCGACGGTAGCAAGCTGTATGTGTATTTTCTGGGATCGATGGTGGTGTCTAACACTTCTGTTACACATCATTCGAAACTAGGTCAGATTACCGGCATGAGCCGTTTCTTTGAGCGCGAGTCTTCACACCCTTAAATTTCTTCACAACGTTGAAGGACTGGTCGAACATAATGTGTGAGGTCGCAGACATGTACATGCGTGTAGTGTACATGCTTTGATGTTTGACATTGTATACGTATACAAATCATTTGGAGCATTATCTTCTTCTGACTCAATCAGTCTTCATGTAGGCTACACTTTATAGGAATTCAGGGCCCTTTTTAAGATTTCTAGCTATAAAAGCTATTATAATTGTTGTCTCAGTGCTGTTGTTTCTTGATTGCGGTGTCCTTTTGACAGCTGAATGTCACAAGAAATATGATCATGATCGAAGTCGAGACTGCATGCACCGTCCATGATGATAATTCTTTGCTAACTAACTCAATATCATAGTTTATTACTTTTTTATTTGTGCGGTTGCTTCTCCCTCATATACACCACACCGCTCCACCCGCACTGGCAAGTTATATAAATCAGTTATATGTATCACTGTGGCTTGATCGTACAACGTGGTTAAAAGTTAGGTTAATCTCTATAGGCAGCGGCGTAGGTTGGGTTCGGAGAGAAATGATCGAGAGGATTCCGACATTTTACTTAGATATACACTTTATGATATAGAGTAGTAACTAATTTATTATGGCGTAGGCCTATCATGAGTTCTGAGCCCCTCATGTGCAGAACGTTAACAGACACACACAAGCAAGAACGTAACACAGACATAGACATAATACGGCAAAACACAAGATGTATTAGGAGAACAGCTTCCATTCTGAAATATTTTACATTCACCGCAGTGATCTTTCCGATGACAGTGATTGCGATTGTCCTCCGGAACCATATGATAAATCTGAAGCACTTTCAGACCTAAATGGTAATCCCAAACTTGACCAAATCATTTGCAAATTTTGAGTTTTGTTTCGCTTGATAATCAATTAAATAATGTATTATTTAGGTTGTCCGCGGTCGGAAGTATAAGCAGTGCAGGGTTCTACCATTTCTGTGCACGGAAAGTTTCAGTTTCACACTTTCACTTTATTCCAGTATAAAATCAAAACTTTATAAATAGGAAGTACATATAGCAGTAAAAATGAAAGAGGAAATATAACTAATAAAACGAAAACTTTAGAATGTGGGGTCGTAGTTACTGTAACAAAGCAACTATGAAAAACATCGAATAAACAAAGGTTAAAAGAGTAGAAATATTATGACAAAGGTTGTAATTTTCTGAATTGGATGGGGAAAAAAGAACAGCTCTGTATGAGCTTTAAAAAATTAGTATTTTAAGTTGGTTTGATTGCAGGATTTGTTAAATTGTACTTCGTTTTATTTTGCACAGAACGCTTAGCTCAGAATATTGTGGCATCTAGACTACAATTATAAATATTCATATAGTAATATAGTAATATACATACCTACCAAGTTACTATTTTAATATGTAAAGAAAATACACACAATAGCTTTCTATGCTTCTTTTCCATGAAGACGATTTCGGTGATTTTGGAATTTCGTCTTCATTTCTATAAATGTAAAAATTATAATAAAAGAAGAATTTTAAAGGCGATCCTGTAAAATATAACGGTAACGTGAATATGCGTTCACGTACGTTGTCATGGTCACGACAGGGGAAATTCCCTACGACTGGCGCCTTTAATAACAAATGGACTGAGAGAGTCAGTTTGTTGATGATGAATAGCCGTGGGTGAGTGAGTAACCCAAAAGTACATGCATGTATACAACGTCGAACTGATGTCTGAAACGTTATTATTCCCAAAGCCAATAGGCCATATAGGATGGATGGCTACTGTCAGTTTACAGTTATACGAAGTAGCGACTCTGTAAGAAATTGTACTCAGATTCCATTTGAGTTACATTCACAAACAGAAAGAAATTCATAGATATAAAAGTGAATTGTGTTTACTGCTGACACGATAGCACAGCAGCCCCCGGATTATATACAGTTTGAGTGGTGTGGAACCGTTCTATCGACCATACAACTTGTTACAACCTTACGACATCGTGCAACAAGGTGTGAACTTCGCCCAAATCAGTTAAAATCTCTGCAGAGATAAGCAGTATTACAGAACGTGGTAGCTGTTCCATTTTAAGTGGCGGCTTGGAGATTCAAGTAACTGTTGGTATGGATATATTTAAGTGGCAGTCGTTATAGGATGTTATAAATCTTACAGAATTTGTTTATCATCGGAATAAGAAAGGAGCAACAGCCGTTTGTGCCAAACCGTTAGGGCCTAGGCCCATGAGTATATTCTGTACCAAGCCTAAGTTACAGTTAATTCTATTGAATTAATTAGGCTAGTAAAGAAATAAACATAACACTTGCCTATTAAGGAACTGCCGTATAGGAAAATTATTTGTTTTTATCATTGTGCAGATTGCCATTGGAGGAAGATAGTGAATTCTGAAATATGATTTCCTAACCACTTTAATGCACATAGGAAGATCCATTCAAGCAGTTAAGGACGTTTTCTGTGTCATATTGCAGAGAAAAGCACACCTCGTGTTGTAAACGTCTCAGTTTAAAGAGAACACATTTTGTGTGACAGGCTGATAAAGTTTAAGACATATAAATTAGTGTCACTAGCATCTAAGTTTTGTGTACAGGCTAATTCCCAAAATGGAGATAATACAGAGGTAGTATCCAACTGGTGAAAAGTCAACTTTCTTGAGATTGATGAACTCATTTGATTACCCTCGAGTCTTTTTATACAATGGTTTTTGTACCTTTTCGTTTTCCAAAATGATCAATCGCTTTCGCCAAGTTGTTAACAATGTCATCACTGCTCAGACAAATGCACAGTTCCCTTCGGGGGGCAAAGCAGTGGGGGGCGTTGATGAGAATGAGACAGCAGGGAAGAAATTACGGCACCCTTACTGCAGGCCGGTATTCTTACATCTCTCGGAGGAAGAAGTTGGGATTGCCACAGATATTGTTGTCAGACCAATCTTAGTTCCAAGAGATTTGAGTAATTTACCTTGGTATACAGGATATGCTGAGTAAGTATATACTATGGGTAAATATGTAAGTTAACACTCAGAATTTGCATTGCACATGTATGGCTGTATTGATACATATATGCCATATAGTAGGTGCTGTGTTGGATTGTAAGTTGTAAAGTTCGGCCTTTGTTTTATCATGATTTTAATCTCCATAGCCTAGCTTAACACCAGAATGACTATGGTATGTACTAACAATAACTAATGATGTAAGTTGGTATTTACCAATATTTTGTAAATTGATTTACTCAAATTGTCAATCATCATTTTTTTTACTTTTAATGCTATCATACATCGTTAGAAGAATTATACTTGCTGTTTGACACTTCATGTATGAATTGTACATTTTAGATAACATTTTTGGTGAAATTTTAGAACACATAAATTTGTTAAAATTACATAGGAAGGATAAAACTATAAAACAAATTAGAAATCTGGTTGCTGCCATTTATCATTCTCTTATTCTTATCATCACCAAACATAACCAAATATACCGTCAGTCTCCAATGACTATTAAATTAAAGTGCTGTAGTGGTTGTCACGTGAGCATCTTGAAAGCATTCTGTGAATTTTCTGGTTGTCCCCTGAAATTATGAGGTTCTTAAGTTATGTTCTCAGAAGAATGTTTTTAAGAGGTATAAATTATTGTGTCATCATGTTTGAAAGAATCTCCACACTCCTTACGTTTATTATTGACATCTTCCACTGTATATATATAATAATATTCTAGCTGTGCTAAGTATTTAGCGGTTGAAATGTACAGTTCTGTTGGTTGAGATGGGCTGTTGGGGACGGTTTGTGGAATGAAAGGGGAGGAGGGGGTGGGGGGATGCAGATATAGGGAGTGAGCACTTGGGAAAAAGAGGTAAAGTTAACTATTTAAGATAAAAGTTGGTCAAAATGTCAAAATGGATTTATGCTTTTGAACATATGAATTCATCTTTTTCATCCTCCGAGACAGAAATGTACAACTTCATCTCATGTTAACATGCCAGAGAAATACTGCAGTAGGCCTATTATTATTATGATTATTTTTGTTGTTGTTGTTATTGTTTTTATTTACAGGGTCGTCAATGCTGGGAAGAGCAAACAAAATGAGGATCAAGCAGCAGCGGGGCATTACTCCATAAAATGTCAGCCGCAAGAACCAGTCACTGAGATGCAGAGTCCAGAAAATGGACCTGCACCCATAGCACAAACCAAAGTAAGAATCCACTTCCTTTGGCTGTGTAGTACTTGTTTCAATTTGAAGGGGGTGGGTGGGGGACGGGGGCGGGGTTGGGGTCAGAGGTGAGGGGTATAATGGCAAACTTGTTGGGGACCCTTAGAACGGTTTTAAGCTCTGGTTCCTGTGTCCCATCTGAAAATGTATACAATATCTATGACAATATCACCAAAACTTCCTAAAACAGGAAGTTTACAGCACCCTGTGAATATATTTAAGTGCAAGAGAGTTTTTTTACTATTTCAGAATCTGAGTAATTTAAGGTCTGAATCACGCCCTGATTGATGTGTTCAATATTGGCAGTTCACAAAAAGGAAGTAGTGATTTCCTTTATTGTATTTGAATCGGGTCAACCTTCAAAACTGAACACAGAATGGAATATTCCATTCTTTAGGTTAAGGAAATCAGTTTTGACGATTGTTATATTCAATTTATATGTAGATGAAAACTGTAGCCCAAGATTTAAGAATATATATATTACTGTTTGATATTTTGAATGAAAAAGTTTCCAGCAGACAGTATTACGTTGAATATTAATTACACTACGCTACTAGATTTATGCAACTCTAGTACTTTATATACTCGCTGCTTTAAAGAGGCAGAAGTGTTTCATTACTACAACGGGTAGTGAGGCAATGCCAATGGTGTAAACAAGTTTTCTATGTAGCGATGTTGATATGAGGGGAAGTAGAGAGAATGGGAAAGAGTCAAATATTTGCGCTGTAAATCTAGAATGCATCCTACTCTCAGCTTATCCTACTCTTAGCCCCATGTTTTACCTGTCCCCCACCCCTCCTCATCCCCTCCCCTCCCCCTCCTCCTCTATATGGATCACTTTTAGCTTGCGTTCATATACCTCTGGAATTATTATTTCATCTGAGGAATTCATTTTCAGTGGTGATCTTATGAGGTTTTTCATCTCTCCCAAAATTTGTCTCTGACTCTCAATATTTTGTCTCCTTTGGTAAGGTCAAAATGCAAAAGCTAATGGGATGTGGGTAGGTGGGTGGGGGTGGGGATGGGAGATACCCACAGATCTTTAGACAGGCCCCTCCCTTCTACCCTTATCTCTGGAGACTAAGTAGGTGATAAGAAAAAGCCAGAGGGGGGAGGGGGGGGGAGGGTGGCTTTAGAGACCCACAAGGCTTGTCTCCTTTGGAAAGGTCTAAAGCAAGGAGCTAGTGGGACATGAGTAGGGTAGGGGGTGAGGGAAGGGGGAGATACCCACAGATCTTGATACAGACCCCACCCTTCCACCCTTATCCCTGCCAGTTATGCCAATGGAGACTATAGGTACCCTACTAAGAAAGAGCAAGTTCTCTCAATGTCACTTGGATTCGTCACATAGAGTTCCAAACCTTGTAGAATCTTTATTGTCAATGCCATTACATGTCACTTCAGTCGATTTGTTCCCTTCTCTTCCTGCTGAGTGGAGAGATATTGCCCTCAATAAATTACTGGTAAATGTATATAATGTAATGTAATAGAAGGAGGTTCACCAGTAGATCAGTCCTCAAGTTTAATTTTACAGGAATGTCTGCACAAGACTCTGGGAAGTCCAAAAAGCAGCATAATTAACTACAACATTTTCCTTTCCTATTTTCTATACAAGTATATATATTTCTTAATTTTTTTTTATATATATTATTTTTTTTATACAGAGTGATTTAGGAACTGCATCTTTCATTTTATATGTTTACAGGAAGTTGAAGAATTACAAGAGGACATTAATTTAACCTATTTTGGATTATTTGATGGCCATGCCGGATTTGGAACCGCGGTTATGGCATCGCACACTTTGCATCACATCATACTTGAGAAGCTACTCTCCATACAGCACTTCCTGGTCAACAGTACCATCGAACAACGGCAGTTCACCAAGAGCAACGACAGTAGGCCCGCCAAGTGGCCCTTCGCAGTCAAGGACATGTCTGTAGAGACCATGGTCATCGGTGCTTTGGAGAAGGCCTTCTTGGATATGGTGAGTTTGTTGCTG
>KN887550.1:0-14602 GCA_000934455.1 Apostichopus parvimensis | reverse complement strand
GAACTCGCGAAGAAGCCTCATTGGCTTATCAAAGCCACAAGCTGACCGAAGTCAGTCTCTTACATTCATATTTAACGTCCATGATTATGACTTGTCAATTGTCAACAACTCTGTAACTGGACGACATACATTAACCTTGGAGTGACTCGAACGGGGGACCTTATATGATTGGAAGGCACCGGCGTTAACCACTGACCTAACACTCCTGACACTTGAAGGGTGTGGGTGGGGGGGGGGTTGTCAGAGGTGAGGGGTATAATAGACCCTATCGGTTTTAATCTCTGGTTCCTGTGTCCCATCTGAAAATGTATACAATATCTATGACAATATCACCAAAACTTCCTAAAACAGGAAGTTTACAGTACCCTGTGAATATATTTAAGTGCAAGAGAGTTTATTGACTATTTCAGAATCTGACTAATTTAAGGTCTGAATCACGCCCTGATTGATGTGTTCAATATTGGTAGTTCACAAAAAGGAAGTAGTGATTTCCTTTATTGTATTTGAATCAGGTCAACCTTTAAACAGAATACAGAATGGAATATTCCATTCTTTAGGTAAAGGAAATGCAGTTTTGACAATTGTTATATTCAATTTATATGTAGATTATGAAAACTGTAGCCCAAGATTTAAGAATATATATATTACTGTTTGATAATTTGAATGGAAAAGTTTCCAGCAGACAGTATTACATTGAATATATTAATTACACTACGCTATTAGATTTATGCAACTAATACTTTATATCCTCACTTTCATTGCTACATCGGGTAGAGAGGCAAAGCCAGTGGTTGTAAACACGTTTTTCTATGTTGCGATGTTGATATGAAGGGAAGTAGAGAGAATAGAAAGAGTTGAATATTTGCGCTGTAAATCTAGAATGCATCCTACTCTCAGCTCATCCTGCTCTTAGCCCCATGTTTTACCTTTGCCCCTACTCCCTCCCCCTCCCCTCCCCCTCCTCCTCTATATGGATCACTTTTATCTTGCATTCATATGTATGTATATACCTCTGGAATTATTATTTCATCTGAGGAATTCATTTTCAGTGGTGATCTTATGAGATTTTTCATCTCTCTTAAGATTTGTCTCTACCTCTCAATATTTTTTCTCCTTTGGTAAGGTCAAAATGCAGGAGCTAATGGGACCTGGGTAGGTGGGTGGGGGTAGGGGTGGGAGATACCCACAGATCTTGAGACAGGTGCCTCCCTTCCACCCTTATCTGCCAGTTATACCAATGAAGACTATGTAGGTGATAAGAAAAAACCAGAGGGGGGAGGGTGGCTGTAGAGACCCACAAGACTTGTCTCCTTTGGAAAGGTCAAAAGGAGAAGCTAGTGGGACATGAGTAGGGTAAGGGGGGGGGGGCGAGAATGGGAGGAGATACCCACAGATCTTGATACCAACCCCTCCTTTCCACCCTTATCCCTGCCAGTTATGCCAATGGAGACTCAGTAGGTACCGTAGTAAGAAAGAGCCAATTAGTCCTCTCAATGTCACTTGGATTCGTCATATATAGTGTTCCAAACCTTGTGGAATCTTTATTGTCAATGCCATTGCATGTCACTTCAGTCTGGTTGTTCCCTTCTCTACCTGCTAAGTGGAGAGATATTGCCCTCAAATAAATTACTGGTAAATTAATGGTAAATGTATATTATGTAATATAATAAAAGGAGGTTCACAAGTAGATTCCATCCTCAATTTTAATTTTACAGGTATGTCTGCACAAGACTAGGTGAAATCCAAGAAGCAGCGTAATGAATTACTACATTTTCCTTTCATATTTTCTATACAAGTTGACCAACTTTTGCAAAAGTATATATTTCTTAAATTTTTTTTATATATATTAATTTTTTTATACAGAGTGATTTAGGAACTGCATCTTTCATTTCATATGTTACAGGAAGTTGAAGAATTACAAGAGGACATTAATTTAACCTATTTTGGATTATTTGATGGCCATGCCGGATTTGGAACCGCGGTTATGGCATCACACACCTTGCATCACATCATACTTGAGAAGCTACTCTCCATACAGCACTTCCTGGTCAACAGTACCATCGAACAACGGCAGTTCACCAAGAGCAACGACAGTAGGCCCGCCAAGTGGCCCTTCGCAGTCAAGGACATGTCTGTAGAGACCATGGTCATCGGTGCTTTGGAGAAGGCCTTCTTGGATATGGTGAGTTTGTTGCTGGAATTTATCTCCTCCTTATTTTCATTCCATCTTGCACAAATTTGTCCAGTTTATTAGCATGTCCATGTGAATTTACCACATGTGTGCCAATATTTCTTGATGGCATGTAGTAAGCACTACATATATCCTCTGTTGTATATGACATGACCAATCGGTATACCCCATTCCCCACCCCCACCCCGACCCCCACCACATTCTACCGTGTGAAAAAAATGTCTGACATAGTTCCTTTTGGAGTCACTTTACTTTTAAGGACACAATGGTTGACTTGGATCTTTGATTGGTTGAGGAGTATGTGGGATATCTGCCCTCCCCCTCCCTCCCCCCCCCCCATCCCCAAGTCTGAAGAAAAATCCTATGAGAAGTGCCCTTTCATATGTTGAAGCATCCCATCTTGGTACACATCCCACTGCCACTCAAAGTGTGTGCTCCTCCCCCACCCCCCACCCCCACCCTCCACTACTAGATTCAATCTGCCATCTGGCACATCTTTTATGGAGCATGTTAAAAATTCCACTGGTTGTTCTGACTAACACCATGCTGGTTGAAGCCATTTAAAGGCCTTGGGGAGATTCTGCATTGTTGTAAGACATGCGGCTATCCATAGATATAAACCTTCTAAGCTTTAGAAAAATGCTCACATTGAAAATTCAGGGGTGCAAACATCTCTTTTGTCTTGGGGGAAGGGAACAAAGATGTTATTGTCATCCAGGGGTGGGATGTCACACTTCAAGGGTGATTGGATGTAAAATGGTGCTATAGTTTGCAACCTTTGAAACAATGTTGAACAATTGAAGAATTTTTTACTGTAGGTTGTACCCGATATGTAAATGTCATATATATATTCTGAACTGTAATACTAGGATGTTTGGTAATATGTTGTCTGCCAGGGGGAGGGAATATGAGTTCCCTGATTTTTTTCTGGGGATGGTGGAGAGGGGGGGGGGGGGATAAAGTATACATCGTTTTGAACTTCTGTGAAAGTTAATTCAGCCAGTTGGCGTTGTTCAATTTTGTTTAACATATTGCCCACTTGCAATTTGCATCATGATATAATACTAGCATGAACATGTTTCATGGTGACGATACTTTCAGATTGCTGATTAACCTTTTGACCTATAACCATATATACTGATTAAAATAAAATAAATAATTGATAACCAGGAAGTTATTGTGATTCTGTGAATTCTGATGAATTCTGATGATTCTGTTGAAATCTTGTTTTGAGCAATACTTAGTAAGTTTGATAGAATTGATGAATAAGCTCAGAATCGCTGCTTTAAAATAGCGTAAAAGTCCCATTGAAAGAGGCACTTGCATGAACTCATCCAGTGTTAAGCCTTTTAATGCTACTGAAAGAGGAAGTGCTATTTAAGTGGAAGGGTTTTGTTCAATGCAATTATCCTCTTGTTTAGAATGACCTCTTGGTTTAATTGCTCTTTGTCAATGCGACCTACAAGTGTGAAATTCAATTGACTAGCATGTATCAGGTGTCGGTAGAGTTTAAAGGAGTTTCCTGGGTTTCCAAGGCCCAGGAATTTGTCAATCTTCAACCTTTACATCAGAGGTAAAAGAAAGCCGATCATTTTGTCTTGGTCTTGAAGTACCCAGCTCACGAAGTGAATGTCCTAAAGTTGCATGTAAAATTTTGAAAGTTTCAAATAGGGCAATTCCGTAAAGTCGGACGTACATTTCGGACAGTTTGTTGATCCATATCTCAATGGCTATATATAGGAGATAACTTTTCATTTGGGTTTTATGGAACATCTACCTTGTACTATTCTAGTATGGAGTTTCATTCCTTTTCCATCAAAATAAACTACAAAAATACTCAAAAAACCTCCCTGTGACGGACGTACCCAGAGAAAGTGACTTTTTCAGTTCGTATTTTTCTTTTGAAAATTTCTGTGAATTGGAATGGGATGCAATTAAAAACTACTATACATGTTATGAAGAAGACTCTTAACTACACATATCAGTAAACAAGCAGTTGAAAACTTTATCACTTCCCTGTAATATTTTCAAAAATTCCTCTGTGACGGACGTACAATTTTTTGTGACGGACGTACACGTGTGAAATTATATGGTAAATGCACGTCCGTCACAAACAAAAGTGCTACTTGGTATCCCTAAAATTTCAATTTGTGACAGGGCTTCACCCAGAGTTTCCATTGTTGACAGATGTACACAAAAATGCAGCATTTACTTGTGGCTAATGGAACAACTTAAGTAAAAGTAATAGTGAAAAGAAGGTTTACCGTCTCACAAAATTTTTATTCCATTGGAAATCTATATTTCACTTTAAGTTGTATGCAAATCATCACTTGAAATGATAATGGTAAGCTCATTTAAATTTTGTATTCATCATTTCAAACAATACAGATGTTAGACCCCTAGAGTGTTGAAGTTCTCTAGTGGGTCAGAATGATGGGTCTTTATTAACATTAAGATGGTATGAGCACCAAACAATTTTTCTTTCACTTTTCTTGACACCCTGTTTAAGTACTTGACAATTTTTGTTTATTAAAATACATGTACTGCAAGCTTCTGTATGGATGATATAACAGCACTTTTCAGCAAACAAGAATTTCAGATGTGTGATACAGTATGTTGCAATGCTTCAGGAGCTCTTAGGCTGTGTTCACACTGGATCCCCTGTTCTTGGTCCTGTGTTGACAATTTAACCGCAAATATGTTATACCAAACTCTTCTATAGTGTTCACACTTGAACTCATGCTCCAGCTCTGATTGCCCACTCTGAGTCAATGAACAGGAAGTTACAATATTTGTAGGGTGACCCTCACAAAAGTGTGAATGCACAAAGTGTATGGCAAACTTCTAATAAAGATGAGTGTCACTAACTTCTGCATGCAATGTATTCAAGATTGAGGTGAAAGTGGGAGAAAGAAGTCAGTGTTAACCAGGGTGTGCATATACTACAAATACTATTCAGCAGTACTGCTGAATAGCTATGAGAGCATTTACTGGCAATAGTTCTTAAATATCTAATGTCAAGATACAGAGATACAGAGGCACACCCTTGGTTAGTATAGCAACTATGAAACATGTATAAAAGTAATACACACAAATACTGTGAAGTTAAGGAAGAACCATCTGGTAACTGTCCACCAACACATAAAACTATGAGCACATGTGGTTTCAAAATTAACTTTTCTTCCACATAATGATACCTGAAATCCACCACAAAAGGTAATGAACCTCAAGCAAATGTAGAACATATTACATCAAAACACTAACATGCATACTACAGCAGTAACAAAATACTAACAATTGCAATAACAGTTCTTGATGACTCTCTGACAATCTTCCTTCCAAAACTGATTTATTATTTTACTCAAAACTGGTTGAACACATTGTACTAAATATGTTGGATATCGAAAGGAAACTTCATGGTCAGAGGGAAGAATAAATGGCAGAACTACAAGAAACAATGTTGTACACAATCAAATAGTTTGTAGCTAATACAGTAGTTCCATATATGTCCATGGTTAATTTGCCTAATAGTGCCTGGAACAGGCATGGTGTTATGTAGTTCGTTTGCCTTGATCTCAGGTCACCTAGGTCCCCCGAGTGTTCACACTATGGAACTGATATCACCCAGAACGGGACCAACATGTCGCGGTCTGACCCTGAGTAGGATAGTATTTACACTAGGATGTTGATCTCGAGCAGGGGATATGATTCGATCAGATCCCCTCTGTGTGTTTTCTAATGTGAACAAGGCTTTTAGATGAAAGTGTTATATCATTGTAGACAATAGCATACTGTACATGTGGCTCAATACCATGCCATTTCTTTGATATCTTGCCAAGTGCTAACCAATAACACAAATATATATGCTAGTTGACACTGTAGTATGCAGTGTTTGCATACCACTACATTTATGCTAATGAAACAACCACAAAACTACCTAATGTCTGTGTTAATGACTAAATGGGTTTGATTATTAAATTCAAAGGTAATGTAGTGATAAACATGTTAAAATACATTGTTTATCTAAACAAAAATAATGTGACGGACGTACGCGTGACGGACGTACGTGACGGACGTACGAAAATACGTACGTCTGTCACAGCATTTTCTGAAAAAATAAAATCCTAGGAATTAAAGGCACATTATGTAGTTATTGAGTGTTCAAAATGTGCATTGAATTGTAGATGTCTTGAAATCTGGGTACCTCATATGAAATTTTAAAAAATGTGATTTTTCTGTGACGGACGTACACATGACAATTTACATTTGTAAAAAAAGTTATTCTCAGAAAACTGAAAATCCCTGCAACTTTATCTTTTTGTAAATTGAATCTATATATTATATCACTTCAGCAAATCCAAGAATATTTATTCCTCTGAAGATACACAGGCAAAAATAGGCATTTTGTTTTGGGGCGATTTTTGTGAAGCAAATTTGACATTTTTTCGGTTGACTAATACACACCATAATCTGCCTGAAAACAATGTGTTCTGTGAAAATAAGCTACATATCATGAAACTCCATAGTTTTAGCTTTCATCTGATACCCTACATATAATGATTCAACGTTTTTTAATTTTTGGTGAAAAGGTTTACTAGTTTACGGAACTGCCCAATAGCCAAAATGCCATGTACATAAACACACTATCACAGAGACATGTGTATGCTAGATAAGAAATGCAGCGGGCATGTGGGATGGTTTGAGCAATGTGCAGTCGTAGACAGTGCTGGAAGCAACTGTATAAAACTTTCATTGCATATTATGTTTTTCATCAAGGTTATTGTTGTAGGGATGCTAAAATGTTAGTCAATTGATGTTGACTTGTAGCTTTATATTAAGTTTCTTTAACAAACTTCTCTTAGTGCAAACTTTCAAAACAAAACGTCCAAACAGAGATTTTTACCGTCTCGTACGATTTGACTACCGTTAAATATTTGCCCTGAATGCATTCAGATTACTAAAGTTTGATGAAAAAGGAGACCATATTTATGTTGATACTCCACAATATTAGTAATGAGATTTTGCTACATTACTAAGGTATTTTCTTAATAACAGCATGCAATATTTCATTATTTCCTTATAGTCCATGTAGTAGATGACACCATGACTCTCAGTGATGCCCTGACACATTACAGTACATAATCTAGTTCAAACAGTGTTCCAATTTACTATATATTCACACAGTTTTTATGTTAATATTCAAGTTGTCCTAGAAAGCGAGGCATTGTCTTCTGGAAGATGACTTTTCAAGAGCTTAAATGTAAAGTTCAAAACGATCTGTAATAACTAACAAGGAGTAAAGTTGTATTATTTATTACTTTCAATCAATAACTGGTTTATTATTAACATGAGGGAAGGTAATGTATCAGGGAAATGAAAAGAGATAAATAACGGGAACACGAGCTGCAAGAAAAATAAAGCCATTCACCGAAGACTGGGACAAGTTTGGCATTGTCAAACAGAAAATGAATACAGCGCTTAGCTATATCCATTGCTTGTAAAAAAGGAAAACATGTCAATCTGGCTAGGCCATATAATATACATACATATTTGGAAAATCCATTTATCAACTTCAGAAGTCTGTGTGTCTTTTGTCCTCTGGTTAGAGAGATTTTACAGAAACAGTTAATCCAAGTTTAATGTTTTGCAAATTTACTCATTTTAATATCATCTTTTTTTTTTTTAAGTTTATGCTTACATTCCATCAATCATGGTGAAATGTAGACGAACTAAACATTATATATTTTATGTACCCTTATCTTTTGCATTAACAGTGAAGTATCCAAATTAGTACAAACCAGCTTGCAACAAATTCCATGCAAAATGCAGCTTTAAGAGCTGTCAAAGTTATGAGAGTTTTTGTCATTTTAATACTTGAACGGTAAGAACCTTCTATGTCATGTGCCAAAGTAAACTGAAGTGGTAAACAGTCGGTATTAAGAGTCTTATATCATTGGACATGAATGAATATGTACACAGTCAAACTGCCAACGTTTAAGATGCAAGGGATTAGAAATTTGTCTTGATAACATTCTCCTCAGGACTCCTCTTTAACCTAAAACAGTTTGCCTTTGAATTTGCATGGTCATGTATTGGTTGTCGTCAAATGTACTCTGGGGGTAGGTTTCAGGGTCGATTTTCTTTTGTTACCATGGTAATCTGTGAGGTAAAGGTCGCAAGAGTTTGTAGAGGGACCATTTTATTATTTACTTAAAGATATATTTTTTAAGATGGGATAGAAGGATGGAGCTTTTGGTTGATTTCAAAACATCTTTGATTTCAAAACATTGACAAAACTTGAACAGATGAAACTTTTCCAGTTCTTTTGCTATACATGCTTTTTGTGCCAATTGTATTATTTCAATAATTTCATCAACTAAAATTGATATTTCAGTGCACCCTTTCTATATTATCAAGGATAAGGATTGAAAACAGTATAACTATACTCCTGTACCAGCATTAATAGTAAACAAACAACAATATCTAGGCATTCACTTTATACTGTGTTTGGTTTGTTGCAGACTGTAGATGGAAACTGTGAGTTACAGTTAGTAGTCCAATTTTAATTAAAGCCCACCAGAAACTGATCAATCAGTAAATTATATTAATTCAATTATCAGCATTTCATTGATTTTTATTCAAAATCTGAATCCAGACCTGTTCTTCAAGATATATATGCATGTTCTGTTATATAAGTAAAGCATAAACCTTTCCTTGCTACACTTTATTGTCTGTACTTACAGCTAGCTTACAGCTTGAGCTAGCGTACAGCTAGCTTACAGCACACATGACACACCCATGTGGCTAAATTAAGCACAAATCTACTGCACCGCCTATGTCCTTGTTCTTACATCAAGGGTTGTATGTGTGTCACAGTATGCAGTCTGATTTACATTGTATCACAATTAGGAACTTCTTTGTCCAAATTGTGATATTGACTCTATATCAATAGAGAGAATATGCAAGCCGTATAGAGAGAATATGAATATAAATTCTTATATAGAGATGATATGCTTCTTATAGAGAGAATATGCTTATGCTTCTTATATCTAGAGAGAAAATGCGTATGCTTCTTATAGAGATAATATGCTTATGCTTTTCATATAGAGAAAATATGCAAGCCTTATATAGAGAATATGCTTATTCTTCTCATAAAGAGAGAATATGCTTCTTATAGAGAGAATATGCTTATGCTTCTGATATCTAGAGAGAATATGCTTATGCTTCTTATAGAGATAATATGCTTATGCTTTTTATATAGAGAGAATATGCAAGCCTTATACAGAGAATATATATGCTTATTCTTCTCATATAGAGAGAATATGCTTCTTATATGATGCTTCTTATATCTAGAGAGAATATATGCAAATGCTTCTTATAGAGAGAATATGCTTATATGCTTCTTACATAGAGAGAATATGCTTCATATCAAGAGAATATGCTTATGCTTCTTATAAAGAGAATATGCCTATGCTTTTTATATAGAGAGAATATGCCCAGCCACATACAGAGAATATGCCTATTCTTCTCATATAGAGAGAATATAGTTGGGAACTTGATAAGTAGCTGCTTGTGATAATTAATCATTTTTTCTGTATTTTAGCTAAGTTCTCTTGGGATTCTCAACTCCTTGATTCTTCTCCCTATGAATATGTTCATGATATTATATCTCCCATACTCTATATCAAATATGTACTATTAGTTTAAATACTGTGGGATTGTGAAAATCTCTTAGAAGCTAATATCTCTTTGTAAACGTTATTTCCAATATTGTTTACACTGAACGGTTAATACCCAGTGAGACACAGCTCTATGGTAGGCCTTGTGGCTATAATCTGGCTAATGAAATATACCTAATCCAAATTGCAGGCAGAATATGTATATATACGATCGGCTGAATTTAATTGCTCTGGTGGTTCTCTCATCGATGTTAATTGAGAAGATTCAAGGTCTAATTATACAGTATAATAGCATTGCAACAAGTTTAAAAATATCTTGTTGCTTAAATGGTAGAATGCATGTGGAAATATTATTAGTTGAAAGTAAGAATGTGACTATCTATATAGGCAATAAAGCAGTTAGGAGGTGGCCATGCATAGGTATCCAAGACTGAATTCACCATTTCAATACTTTGAATGTTATGCAAGGCCTTCCCTCATTACGTAATTGTGTACTGTACCAGAGTATAAAGTGTAATCCATTGCTGTAATGTACTATATTGCTTGTATATATATTGTAACACTTTCCTCTGAGAGTAGGGCCGGCCAGCCGATTCAGAGTTCTTGGCCTAAGGTGTAGTATTGTATTTGGCCTCCGAATGAAGATGAACACAAAATAAATCCAGAGAGGTGATTGTATTTTGAACAGATATATTGAAAAGAAAACTTCTTACAGTAAGGTTGAGTGTGTAGTACTGGACGTGTTGTACAAACTTGAGGCTAAGTGGCCCTGAAGCCTACCATCAAGAATGTTTCTTCCAACAGCAACCAGAGTAGACTGTCCTGTCCCTCCCAGTTAATGCATTTTATATAAATCCCTTAACAATACTTGGAAATACCATGTATGTATACAAATGATGAACTTTACCTTACAACTTAGCTTAAGACATAATACACAAATACTACAGTGCTTTCCTACCATCCCTAAACAATTGTACTCATTTACAGAGATGAATGTGATCACATGAGTATCCCTAGAAAGTATCACATGTGTTACATCACAATCCCAGGATAAGTCTGATACTACATGCCGATCTATAGAAGCAGCCCCAAAAGCCATAATCTGCCAACAATTACAACTGGATTACTTAATGCCAGGAGAGATAATCCCTATATAATTCCGAGGGGATTTTAACTACCACAATGGTTCCACACAGAACTCCCATTGCTCCACAACTTTACAGCTAATAACATTACACTATATTACATTATGTACTATTCATCAGTACACTTAATTCACTGTACACAGTCTCCCTGAGCGTAACTTTATTGTACTAGATGGACTATATTACATAACCGCAATGCCTAAAAGTGGGTCTCAACAAACTTCTTGGTGGGTTGAGGGCAGGGTTCGGTTTCTTCCGGAAGAAACCTATTTCTTCCGGGGACGTGGAAGAAACTGGAAGAAACCTGTTTCTTCCAGGTTTCTTCCAGTTTCTTCCGGAAGAAACTGGAAGAAACCGGAAGAAACTGTGAAAATTGGCATATATACGCAGCATAACCCACATACATGATAAAGAGACAAATAGTTTACCACCATCAGACTGAAATGCATATCATTGAAACCATCAAAATATGATATTTTTGGTTTGATTATAATTTTGGGTTGTTTTTCTACACCAAAAGATGTTTGCTTATAAATCACAATATTGAAGGACTACTTATCATCTCACAATCCCCCCATCAACCAGAATTGCATAACTGGCCATACTGTATGAATGATTAACCTGGATTGGCCCATGCACTGAGGATTTAATACAATGAACACCAAGAAAATAGCCGAACAATATCTGTTAGATTTAGGCAACAGTTTAATTTCTGCAACTCCCTAAATTACAACTTGTAGTTAACAGGAGGACTTGTCATCCCAACAGCAAAAAGAACAAACATCCACAATTAAACACAGCTGGCCACGAGCCAGCCCTCATTTCACACTACAACTTCCAGTCGAATCTGTAACCCTGTCTTGAGTTCAATCTCCACAAAATATGGTCATAGTGGTCAATGTAATTGTAGTAATGAGTGTGCATTGTAGAAGGCCTACACTAGTTTCCAGGGAACACTTGCCCCTCCACTCAGAAACTAGTTTTTAACTAAGAACTGGGCTATAATCAGGACCATTCTGGTCTGCAAAATATTGCTTGCCCATAGTTGTTACCTGAATTGTCCGATGCTAGTAGCCTAGTACTATATTGTGTACAGTATATGCTGGAAGCAGGTCATGTGCTCCAAACCTAGATATAGACTACCTAGATGACACTATAGTGCTTCTTGTCCATTTATTACATAGTTAGAAATCATTGCAGGTTGTTATGAAACTTTATCAACAGTTTTTCCCCCAAAAATGAGTTTCTTCCATTTTGTCCGGAAGAAACTGGAAGAAACCTATTTCTTCCGAGTGGAAAAAACCGTGGTTTATTCCGCGTTTTTCCACCCCCGGAAGAAACCTGCGAACCCTGGTTGAGGGTAAATTCTATCTAAAGTGTATGGTGTGTGTGGATGGGAGATTGATTAAGCTATCTCTTAACATTGAAGTTGATAGTCCAAGCTTCTAGTTTTCATGCATTCTGAGCATCGAGTCTAAGGCTTGGGGTCTAGTGGGTCGTGGCCTAAAAGTTTGCGAGCCACTACTGGATACCGTAGCGGTCAAGAACATTTTCGTTGCGATTGTGTACAGCTATACTTTATGGTCAGCCTTAGCTTTCTTGGGAGTCAAGGATCATTTAAGGTCATTAGAGGTCAAACGTGAAAATCATAAAACGGTTGTATCTCGACACCCAAGATCCATAAATCATAGTTTGTGGCACAAACATACTGTCTGCATGGTAGATTGCTCTCATGGTTTAAAAAGTATACAATTAATGTTTGGTGCCCAGGTCAAAGGTCACTTAAGGTCTAATACCTCAAAACAGCGTGACATCTCAGAAAAGAGAATGTTGCAAGATGTGGTATCTGACATACCACACAACGATGAGTATATAAGATCATTGTGACATTAAAGGTCAGCAGAGGTCAAAGTTCAAGAACCATGCATATGGCAAATTAGTTGTTATTATATGCATGCTTTAACTTCTGCCTGAAAACTTTTGAAAAAGAACTCTCAAAGTATTGCTTTCCGAAGAGGAATTTGATTCATTCCTCTATTAGCTGAGTAATTTTCTGAGTCTCTCTCATTTCCAAAACTAAACTTTTGTGTCCTCACAAGTCACAAAAACGATGCTATCATTTTCTAAGAGCGGCCAGTATATACTGTGGACAAAGAGAAAGTCGGTTGTGAACCATACATGCAGGGGTCAATTGGGGTGCAGGATAAAGTTCCTTGGAATGGTTGAAGCTACATGCATGTTTTGGGTGAAGTCGGATAAATATTGTTTGTAGAAAAACTCAACCATTTAGATTGTCGGTTTACTAGAGCTGTTTAGTAACACCTGCAAGCTTAAAATGGACTAGATTTATTAGTAAATGCATGATCCTGTCATAATAATAGTCTTAACGTAGCTTCATAACTTCTATTCCAAATTATGTATTTTGGAGAGTTATTGTCACTGCACGTGGTTAATGTCTTAATTTACCAAAAAAAGGACAAGTTTAATTACTCTTCAAATATTGAGAAAATTGGACTGAAAATTCAAATTATTGGTCAACATCAGGATGTGTTCCTGGTTGAGTCCATTGAAGCATTCTGTATAATTTGCTAATTTGAAATCCAGATCAGCTAATTTGGTCTGTATATTACTTCATTCAGAGAATGGTACCATCTGTAATATGCAGTGATGTCCAGAAATAGAGTAATAATTTAATAAGACCTGTGGGTATATCAAGAAAATAATAAGTGTCTGGGTGTAAAATTATTAATAATTATTTGCAAATTTGGTCTTGCAATGTACAAAGTCCAGCATATATTCCATTTAAAAGATACACAGCCAGTTTTCCAACAGTCAGTAATTTATACCAACTATAAAGTCTGATCATTTAGTTATCTCTTAGCTCACAGCTGGCGGCATAACTCAACACGAGGAACTGCGTTTACGTGTGGATGCTCTTCTTTCGTAAAGTGCTTTTTCTTCTTCAAATTTTCATCTCGTGCTGACTTTCGCAGGCAGCGTGTCGACATCATCGTCGTCATAAAAACTAGTAGTTTGGCAAACTGCCATTATAAATTTAAATACACAGTAGAAAAAAGAAAGAAAAAAAAAGGCATTTGGTAGGATGTAAGCATGTTACATGTATGTGTACAATGAGTAGACCATATTCATGTATATAACACTTGCAGAGTGGTCTTAATTTGATATAAGGTTACAGCCATTTCATTATCTTGTTTATAGCTTGTAAATATTCTCAGAAAAACATTGTCAATGTAAATATGGGGCCTGTAATTATATATACACAAATAATATATTTACTTTATTGTGATCAAATATGTTTGTCCACAGAATACATTTATGTTAATGACAAATTATCTTTATTAAAAGATGTGAGATTTTTGTTGTTGAAAATATGTGATCAATTGTGATGTTAGTTTTGAGTGATATTCTGATTTATAGGTTATACTAGGTTTAATAAATAAATTTGTCAACCAGACTAAATATGACTTTTAAAAATAGGTGGGTACAATCAATACAGTCACTAAATACAGCTGGGTTGCATGTAAGGGTGTAGTAAATATACTTTTATTTAGAAGGAAGTTTATACA
>KN887549.1:55936-66731 GCA_000934455.1 Apostichopus parvimensis | reverse complement strand
TGGGTGTTAAAGACAGGGAAGGAATCCAGCTAATTTGGGATTTTAAATGTCTGGCCACATATACATGTTAGAACAGGGGCTTGGAATCAAGATTGCAGTGTATCTGAGTACATCCGAGTAATACACACAGGATGCCCCCCAATTATGTTTCCAATACTACTTGAGTTTTTATTTTTATAATCATAGGGAGGCTACAAGAAGAAGCAGTTTCCATTGGCCCTGGTGATTGCTCCAACTCGAGAATTGGCTTCTCAGATCTATGATGAATCCAGGAAGGTAATAACCGGAGTACTACTTAGAAAGTTGAAATCTACATAGCTACATTCTGGTGCTGGTATTAAATTGGATACATTAGTTAGTGTTCTGCCTTTTTTATTTGTCTCCCATCCCTCTGATACTATGTACCATCGGAATCGGGTAATTGTTGAGGAGAGATAGTTCTCCCAAAGGAGTCGGGTAATTGTTGATGAGACATAGTTCTCGCAAAGTTATCTAGTGTCCATCTTTCTATATTACAACAACAGCAAATGTTTATTTTCATATATGCTCTTCTGGGGATGATTTTAGTTACAAGGTTTTTAAATGTGTTTCTTGGAGAGAGAAAAAATCTTTTGAAAATTCCAGAGTAGGTTGTCAGCATAGATCAGTTGTTAGATGGATCATTGTGCTGGTAGCTGTTACGTTAAATAAACTATTGTCCTTTGGCAAACTACTTCGGTCGGCAGTTTATGGGGTTGACGTGATAAACATTGCACAGCCCTTAAGAATTTCATCTTTTCTGTTCTCACAGTTCGCTTACCGATCTCGGGTAAGACCTTGCGTTGTGTACGGCGGTGCCGACGTGGGTAACCAGATTCGAGACTTGGAACGAGGATGCCATCTGTTGGTGGCCACCCCAGGACGACTGGTTGATATGCTTGAAAGAGGCAAAGTTGGAATGGATCACATCAAGTAGGTTGAACTTGTTGCTTCTCATGGAACCAACCAGAATTTTCAATAAGTCACGGCCTAAAGTCACGCCTTTGTAACAAAACTTTACGAGGAAAAGATTCTGAAGAGACAAAGGGTGACTCAAGTCAATGACTGGGCTTGAGTCGAGCTAATTGTTACAAAAGACTCAATCAGAAAAATGGAATTGACTCAATTTCAACTTTGTAATCTGGTGAACCAATATCCTTCTGAAAGATAATTATCTTGTTTGGTCAGCTAAGATTCATTGCAGTTCATGTTTTCCAGAGGATGATCGTAAACTGTCAGCAGTCATTATGATGTTGGAATAAATCACCTTTGAACTTTCAGGCTTGAACCATTCAGTGATTTAGTATGGAAAGTCTCAAGGAGGTGGGCAAAAGCATATCTCGAAATATTTCTACTTTGGGTTTGATAAATTGGGTCGTATTTCCTGGTTAGTATTGATTTCTAATTACCAAGAAATGTGTGCATAATGAATACTTTGACATTTTTTATCAAGTTCAAAGTCAAGTTTATACCCAGTTACTCAAGGATAGGAATGTCACACATTGTATTCGTTGAATTGAAATCTTGGTGCTACTACTTTGGGGATGCATGTCTCTGTGTAACTTGAGTAGGTCGATCGATCTTAACATGGATTAAGAAGAATAGATCCATATTTCTGGCGACCCTAATGGCTAAAACGTTTTCTCCTCTGTCAGGTTCTGTGTACTGGATGAGGCCGATCGTATGCTTGACATGGGTTTTGAGCCCCAGATTCGACGCATCGTTGAGCAAGACACTATGCCTAAAGTTGGCAAACGACAAACTCTCATGTTCAGCGCCACTTTCCCCAAGGAGATCCAGGTCAGTGAATTCTGTTCAGAGAGCAGAAAAAGAAAAGAAAAACAAATTCAAACATCTGTTCAGAGGGTGGTTAAGAACTCATTGTAATATAGTTGTTGCAATATAGGTACTTTTAGTATCATGTCAACAAGGTTGAGAACAAATGCTGTTAATATCCCTTCCTATTGATATATATTTATGTTCCCCTTGACTTGAGAAACATTTAAATGCACTGCTTGTGTCATCAGTAACGTAAGATGCACCCTGTGGATATGAGTTAAAAGATATGGTAGGAGCAAAAGCTTACAGTTTATATATTTAAGTTGTGATATTTTGCGTCAATAAAACAACTCATTGATGATGATGATGATGATGATGATGATGATGATGATGATGATATGTCTTCTCTCCGGTAGATCCTTGCTCGTGATTTCCTGGAACGTTATATCTTCTTGGCGGTCGGCCGCGTCGGAAGTACCAGTGCGAACATCACTCAGAAGGTGGTCTGGGTAGCGGAGGATGACAAACGAGACTTTCTCTTGGATCTGTTGCATGCTGCTAGTGAGTCAATCATACACACATTAACTTAAGAAAGGACAATTTCAACGGTAGGATTTTGTTGGAAGGTGCCCGCCCCATCAATCCATAAAGTACTCATTCTGTGTACTAATTAGGTCTTGGCAGGTCTTTCTGTTCCGTCCTGCTCTGTCGTGCCGGTAGTGGGCGAACGACTCCAGAGGAAGACATACATCGTTTTTTGCTGCCCTCTAAAACTTGTGATTCAGTCAGTGTACAAATTATTATGATGTGACAGACCTTCTTATTGGGTCCTGTGTCATGCAGGTAGTCAGGCAAAGGTTTGATAATATGTGAAACATGATTGATCAAACTTTTTGTGTAATTTTGTATATTTTTTATTTTATTTTTTATATATTTTTTATTTATTTATTTATTTTTTGAAATATTTTTTTCTATTACATTTATGTTATGACATTAATTTATTTATTTTTTACTATATATTAATTGATCGAACGTAAACACCTGTTAGCTTTGTAAAGCCAACAAATGTAAAATCAACCAGTACTAGTGTAGGAACGTATTTTTGACTTCCCGACTGTCAAATTGTCAGGCACAAGTTAATCTCCAGTTTAATGAAGCAGAACATTACAAACTAGAATGATTTGGTTAAATTTTTTCTCTGCCAACAAAATGTGAGCAGGTGAATTCAAAGTGATGACCCTATTTTTATGTTTCTATTGTCATTCTCTTTTTTTTACAGAGAAAGGATCCCTCACTCTCGTCTTTGTGGAGACTAAGAAGGGTGCCGATTCCTTGGAGGATTATCTCTACCGAGAGGGCTTCCAGGTTACAAGTATCCATGGCGACCGTAGCCAAAGTCAACGTGAGGAGGCCTTGCATGCATTCCGTGATGGACGAACCCCAGTCTTGGTGGCCACTGCAGTATGTATATCTCCACATTGCATAACATTATAAAATCAAGACAGCGGCTCGGCTTTTCAATCCGAATCGGAGTACTAGTGTCTTTACCGGAGTAGCATTGAACCCCTCAGAAATTAAGGCCTCCTTTATATAAATCATATCTCCCGTCTGGGTAATATTTCTTTTTATCGTTTTTCTAACCACTGTAGGTGGCTGCTCGAGGTTTGGATATCCCGAACGTGAAACACGTCATCAACTTTGACCTCCCTACCGACATTGAGGAGTACGTCCATCGTATCGGCCGTACAGGAAGAGTCGGTAACTTGGGTGAGTAGAAAACATCCTGAAAGGTGCACACTAGAGGAACTGGAGGTTAATGAGTTTAATATTCCATCCTCCTTTTGATTGATTTCAAATATCCAGAAACATCTCTTGAAATATAAGTCTGCATTCATCTTGGTCCGTCAATGACATAACCGCGACAGAACTATTGGACAAGGGTTCAGTCGGAATCATCGGTTAAGTTAATCTGAGAGGAGTGGCACTCGCTTGAACTACAGGAATTGATACAATTCCATTTCCATATTGGTTTTCAAGTACCATGGTGTCTTATCTCAATTAAGTGCAGTCTGATTCGTAAAAATACTCTATGCCGAAATTTCTGATCTAACCCAAAAGAAAAAGTTGTGTAAGAAACAAGGCTAAATAACTTATTTGATAGTAGAAGATTTGGACAATGAAAACCTTTATTTGTCTGTATTAGGTCTCGTAACATCTTTGCCACATTTCAGGTTTGGCGACCTCGTTCTTCAACGACAAGAACCGTAACCTTGCTCGGGATCTGTTTGAGAAAATGCTGGAAACCAAACAGGAGCTTCCACCGTGGTTGGAAGGTATCGCTTACGACTCGCAGCGAAACAGCGGACCGGGCCGTAGAAAGAACCAGAACAGGTCAGGGTTAGTCTTTATTGAATCTCAATCTCCTATTCACTCCACCTTTTCAAAGCAATCCCACAGTCTCTATATTATGTGCTAAACTCTTGTCAACATTCCAAAACAGGGATGTGCTCACACTGGGCGGCACCGGGCGGCTGCGCCCAGCAGTTCTGAATGCCGCTCAGCACAAACAGTATTTTAAACATTTCTGCAGGGAACTTGTTTGATGATAATTTAACAAATTTTACCATAACCAAAATCTGGGAGAACACATGGCACAGAATAGGTAAAAAGCACCACCTAAGCATACTTCATTTGCAAAATTTGTCCAGTGGGGAGGGTGTACCCCACCCATGAGATCCCTCTCCCAGGGTGTGGATCACACTATCTGCCCGTCACTCAAATATTCCTGAGCACATCCCTGAATTTGATATAACTTTTGGATGCGAAATGAATATGCATATATCTTTTTACTTGCGTTAGGAATGCAGAGAAACTGCACTTGATTCTTGGGGCAATATCAAATTGTATCAAATGCTTTATGCTATTGTGTTCTGCAGCACCACAGTAACTGTGGCAGTTACTTCTCTATGTAGTCTGTGTTATTGTATAGGTGACATATAAAACTCTCCAAAATGTTTCTGTTACTTTCTATATCACTATCTTATTTTAGTTGGATTTATCCCAATTCTCGCTGAATTTTTGCCCCTCATCTCCTAATATTTTGGGATGGAATACTACATATTATCTCCATATTTTCCATCCTTCTTTATATCAAGTCTCTTGAAGATTTTCAGCGTCTTTGATACCATCCGGTACACATGATGCGCAATACTTGCAAGATTATTTTCTCTGTAGTTTACACACTAACGATCTACTATCATTACATCGTACCGATTCTTGAACATAAAACTTCCTCTTTTTTTCCCCTTTTTTTGGGGGCATTTTAACATTTTGCATTTGCATTTTATTTATTGCAATTTTTTTCCCCCTTTTAACAGGAACTTTGGAGGAGGATTTGGTTCACGTGATTACCGACAACAGAATCGTCCACCTCGAACTGGACCAATGATTGGATTTGGAAACCAAGGTCAGACGGTTCCCTTTGGGGGTTACCATCCCATGGGTAACCAGTATGGCGGTAGCTATGGCAACCAAGACTGGTGGGGCAAGTAGTACCCTCCTGTCTCGATGACTACGAATGACGACGATCCACTCAGTCGATTGATTGAGTTTTTTTTTATTTTCCTGTGTCTTTTTTTTTTTTTTCGTATTTGTTTTTTGGTTACTGTTTAACCTAATTGGATAAAATAGTAAAGCTACCAAACTGGCTTAAGTGAAGCTAATTATAGTGAAAGTAAATGTAAGGTTAGTTTGTTGTTGTTGTTTACTTCTTTTTGCTTTTCTTTTCTTCGATAAAAGGTCAGTTCTATTTGATCTTTGCTGCACTGTAGAGAATTACTAAATCTGTAAAAGCACAGAAAACTTTCTTAACAGTCCATTTTTTTTGTTTCTTGTTTTGGAAATTTTTTCACCCAGCTTGTTACCTACAAAGACAAAAGGGAATTAACGATTGTGGTAACGAGTTATCTATAGCTTAGATGTTACACTTCCTTCATTGGTATTACTATTATTATTATTAACATTTATTATTATTATTATTATTCCTTAAGTAGCTTATGACTGTTGTTTTGAGTGAAAATAAATGTAGCTGGTAATTATGAAGGATCACCAAAACAATGAGATGGAAATGTTTTGCTTCCATATTAAGGTAAAAGAAATATATATTCAAACATGCGAAAATTATGTAAAGGGCACTCTTTTCCAGGTTATTTTTGTGATATTTTAAGATTGGTCAGAAATCAATTTTTCCAAAATATCACTATTTTGTAGATTTGATCTCTTCCTTTCTTAAAGATTCTACCCAGTTTTGTTATTTTAGTAAAAAAATTCTCCTTCTAAATAAAGGTTACAACATTTCACTGAAGCATTAAACTTAAAACAATGCTGGTTTTAAAATTAAGGCACTTTTCTTTCCCTTGCTTACATGCAGGATGCCCTTTTGAATGTTTATATGGAAAAACAACTTATTCAGGCAAAGACTAGAAAAATGTCACCTTTGTTAAAAATCTCAGTGATATGAAAATATTCCTGTTTCAAACAGAAAATTTGTTTTCAAGTTAATCGTAAAATTGGGAGACTCATACATGCAAGCAATGACATTGCAAGTAAAACTGTTTTACACAGTTTGAATCCTCATCTGTTAAACCTGTCATTAATCAAGAACTAAGCTTTAATTTTTTTTTTTTTTTTTTTCCTGTCATTAATCAAGAACTAAGCTTTAATTTTTTTTTTAATCAAGTGACAAATATTGTGATACAGCTACCAGTTCTTGGTTAATAGTGAAGAAAGAAAAAACTTTACACTTACATTATCTGAGATAATTTTTAGTGAAAGACATTTTTCTGCATTGCTTTCAGTGATAGATTTTGATCCAAGTGGTGATATTTTAGAGTTAAAAGTAACAGATGTGATCTATGTCAAACTTTGCTTAAACATAAAAAAACAGAAAATCTTTCAAAAGCATGTTTTTTTAATGTTTGCTGATAATAAAAAAAAGAAAAGAAGAAGATTACCTTGTTGAAAAAGTTACAGAACTTTCTTAAAAGTTTTTTTTGTAAGGTATATATATATATATACGTAAATATATGTGTGTGTATATCTTGACCATGTTTGTTCCTCTTCATGGTGGTGGTGGAGAATATCGTCGGCAGTTGACGACAAAAGATAGAATGAGTTTTGATCTCGCTCTGAAGCTAACAGGGGTTGGACTGGAAACATTCACACACAGGGTTATTATGTTTAGTTACCCTCTAACCAAGAGTAATATAGGTAAAATTGTGTACTTGTATAACATATATATATATCAGGTTTTTCTCCTTTTCTTCTTCTTTTTTTTAAATTAAGAAGAGTCACATGGTTGAGGAATATTTATGAGGATGACTTTTAAGTGAATGGATATCTTGAAGTTCAAGAGACCATATCTCTCCCCCCCCCCCCCCTGCCTCCACCTTACTGACCCATGTGACTCCACAAATTATTTAAAAATGGTCAGTGGAGGGATTGACTAGGGTTGGCAGCTTTGAATTTGGCACATGGATGTAGTCTGAGGATGCGGGGAAGGTGTTGTGGGTGGGGGTGGGGGGGTTGGGGTAGAATAAGTAGGGATATGCAATCAGTAAAGTAAGCTTTATACCTGATCAACTTGGGAATGTCATAAACTTAAGTTGATAGACAGGGTTGAGATCGGTATTGGACAATTTTAATGTATTAAGACTAAACCTGTGACAGCTGTCCTGTACTGATTCGGTCCTATTATTATTGGTCTGGATTATTTGCTTTGGTCAGTTTTGTTTCCATGAGTGGTTCGGGTTGGTTTGTGTTGGCTGGAGGAAGAAAATATTGTTTTAACTAGATAAGGCAAGGTGAGGATCAGAGGTATCTTGCAAATAATTTTTTTTTTAGCAGGGGGGAAAAACTATGTAATGTAACTCTATGCTGGATAACGTTAGCGATAGCTTTTAAGATTCGTTTCCAAGATCAGGTACAGTAACAGTGCCTGACAAGCTCTTTTAACTAATCACAAAATCTCTTAAAATTAAGAAATAATAATAACTAAGTTCTGACTGAACTCCCAAGCGGAAGTGAGTTCAGTGTAAGTTAAAGGTTGAGTAGTCGATAAGAATGTTTTGAGGGAAAGGAATGTTGGGTTTCCAGTCCACATAAGTTTTGAATCCCTGATAGGACAGCTTCTATTTCTGGTTAGGGTATTAAGCTGAGAGCTCTTCACTTCTGGTTATTACATGACTATTTGATTGATTCATGTGTTTTTTTTTTAAAATCTAGTGTACATAATTGATGGTTGTAGCAAGACGAAGCTGGAAACAAAAAATCAAAAGTATTAAATCTTTCTCCCTTTTTTTTTTCTATTAAAATTTGCATATTATAAAATGCTTGACATTTTGTGAGGGGTCATGTCATATGTTGACCATTATTCACACCTTATGTTTTTTTTTTCAATTTTCATTAGTCTATCGATTCGTTTGTGATCATTATAAAGTCATAAAACCAGAGTTGACAAAAATGTCACAGGGGCATAGAGAACTGATGCTTAGTAGAATCTTTTGATTTTGTATTCTCAATAACAGTTTTCATATGTAGACTTTGTTTCTTTCTTTTTCTTATATCATGCTGACAAAATGCATGCCAAGCAAATTTATACTTCGAAACCTGCTTCAAATTTGAGAGCAACGTCTCGATGCCTCGAGCAGCAGGAAACATGTACTCTCGAGTGAGTGCGTCTCCAAGAATTTAACTTAACATAAAGAGACAGTACATGAATGCAAAGTTTTTTGGTCATCGTGTGAAAAGGTTTGATTGTGGCTCGAAAAGGTGTAAGAACTTTTGCTGACTTAACAAGGTTGCCGACAAAGCCGTGAAAAAGGTCACTGCAACATCAGGCTCGAATTAAGATAAGGTTATTCTTGCTGGAAGGTTCATTTACCATGCTGGCTGTGGTAACTCTAAATCTGCCGGTACCTTTAAACAATGTCAACCAGTTCTCAGATTTTTGGCAAGTCCTGTTTTGGAGAGCATGAGACCACTCCTGGTATTCACAGCAATCTCTCTTAAGTGCTGTCAAATGGTCAATTTATTTATTTTGGTGAATTCTCTCAATGAGATAGGATGAATGATTTCAAGTAGTAATATAGTTTATTAAAGCAGTTACACTGCAATAGGGAGACTATGCTTCTCGCAAGGATTGGAACAAGTTCAATCATTGTTCTCCTCAAAAGGAACTCGCCAAAGAAGAAAAAAAACATACCTATCTCCAAGTAAGTGGTCATTCAGATCATGTAGCAATAGTGTGAGTTTTGTGCGAGTAGGTATAGAAGAATATTCCCTGTTACCAGTAGTAAAGTGGTTTGCATTTCAAAAGCCTCTTGTTCCTTTTTTTTTCTCATTTTTTGTGTGTGTATGTTTGTTCATGTCTTTAAGTCATGGTTTCACCCAGTTGGGACAATTTTTCCCACCTCTCCTATACTTTACTATCATGGTCTCCTTTCAGAGCACTTGTATGAGCTTGTTTCTATCAGATAAAGGTTAGGCTCTTTGTTCATTCTCTTCGTTAGGTCTGTGAGTGCTTTGAATGCATGATAGTAAAGTATAAAGTGCGGTATCAGCACATTTTCCCAACTGGTTGTCATGTTTTAATGATATGTATGTAAGTCATGAATATTCATATTTTGTACCTCTTAGACCCATCGTCTGGTATCGAGTAATTTAAGGATCAAAGACTTTCGATGGAATTAACATTTTACGATCCCCTGAGATGCACTTCTTCCTTGACTCTGTATTATTATAATCATAAAAAAAAAGGAAAAAATACTAGATATCAACTTCTTATAAAAAAAAATTTGAGGTTTGATACTTTTGGGCAGTAAATGAAAACTTTTTATGATAATTTTGTTTTTTAAGACCCATGTGCTGATATGGTTTTTGCATGTTGTAAAAAACTGAGCTTTCTTATACAAATGTGTTTCACATTAGAATGTGTGTGATTTTTTTTTTTTTTTCTACAGCCACTAAATTTTTAACATTTGAGGTCTTGGTGTTGGATATTGTTTGGTGCAATACAATGATTATGGTGCATGTCACCGAAGAGCGTACCGCCAAACTGGTGTATCGTTGATCTTACCTGGAACTTGTCTAGATATAGTATGGAGAGACGATTACTGTCTCTCCTTTTTAAGAGATTTTTTTTTTTTTTTTTTCAAGTTTTGACACGTTTGCATCTTGTCATGGTCGTTTTCGTTTTGTTTTTTTCCTTCATGTTATTAAGTAACCGTTCGTCCATTTTGTAATTAGAGGCTAATTTGTTTCCTCTTGAAAGTTTTTAGTTTTGTAGTCGTCTTCAACAAGAGAATGAATTTACGATGTTGAAGCATCTCTCGTGGGGATGACCAATTATATCTCTGTCTGTAAATTTTTAAAAATTATAGGCATCTTATCTCTAGAACCTCAATTACGCTTATCGTCACACACAAAATGCCTTAACTCAACAAAGGCTAGTCCTTTATCTTTTTTTCCTGATTTTTCTTCAAGTGGAATAGAAACTCTAGAATATGTTTGAAGTGATTAGAGAGAAAACGTAACCTACCATGGCATGTTGCAATCTGTTGTGTACTTAAAACCATTACGACAAACTGGTTTTGAGATCTGTTAGGTAAATGAAACATTTTGGTGTTTTTTTAGAATTTTTTCATCAAATTAACACCAGTAATAATATCCATCTTAAATTAAGTTCTTGTGTGTGTATTTGTTTTATTTGGAAGCTCAGAAGTGTATTATATCATATCAGCTACGAACATGGTCTTTCATATAAAACGACAAGTTGTGTATTCTTAGAAACCAAAGCGCATCAATGGCACATTCCATCCTCTTCTTTGGTTCCAAGTTCTGGGCTAAAACAAAGCTCAGTCGGTCAGAAAACTTTGTCGGAAGTTGTGCATTTCAGATTTTAAGAAAAAAAATTGGTCGGTGATATGGACTGTATTCGGAG
>KN887549.1:24916-34946 GCA_000934455.1 Apostichopus parvimensis | reverse complement strand
CTTCAAATATCTAAGTGGAATGATTACCTGTCAAAGACAGAAATTAATTTCCCATTTCTTGAGTCAGAAGTTATTTTTTTGTTGCAACTTTATCATATTTTCTCTTCTTTTTCTTTTTTCCTACTTCTTTCTTTTTTATATCAAACAACCCAAAAAAAAGGGAAGCAAGATCTATTCAAATAGAAATTTAGCATAAATCTTTTTGTATCTTTTATTGGAAACAAAGATGTTACAGTGGGTAGGAAAGTGATGTCGACTGGATTGTAGCACTTACCACAAAATTTGTTACATATTGGTGACAGAGATATGAAATGTCAAAAACTGCCACCCTGTTTCAATCAGCTAAGCTTGTTTCAATATAAAGCAAGAAATTGTTAGCAAAAACAATTAAATGAACATATTTATGAGAAATAAACAAAAGTTCGTAATGCAAATTGTAAATATTTCTAGTTCTATTTCTTTTTAACATCATCTTGGTTTAATAACTTTCTTTTTGTCTAGCCTTTTTTAAATTTATTTCTTGGTAATGGCAGGATGAACATGGGTTGGGGGGGGGGGTTTGGGAGGCGTGAAAGGGTAGGGGTAGGGGTGCATAATAGGTAGAAAAGACAAAAAGGTTGGAATGAAAATCTAAATTTGCTGCCCTTCTCACCAAAGAGCATCAATGCTACAGTTTTGATATCAATGCATATCATACACGTCTATTTTCAGGAGTGTAAAATGCCGTCGGTTCACCAATAAAAGAATAAGGGATGGGATTTGGCCACAGGCCAAGGTTAACTATTAGTGCATGATATATATTTATTTTTTTACCATGATTAACTGTTTCATTTTTAGAAGATCGTTCACTGTGCCAATTACTTTTGAATTCTTCTGAATACAGCCTGAGCTGCAAGCATGTGTTATCCAAATTGGCTCCTTTGAAGTGACAGAACACTAGTAATGATGTATAAATTAAATCGCTCTTTGTTGAACATGTTCTGGTCTGTCATTATACCATGTTTTATTGTGTGTTTGTTTTTGTGACATCATCTGTGCCTCTGCCCCCCCCACCCCTTCCACATATTTGTAACCTTGTCGAAGAGCTTTGTTCATAAATTATTCGTACAAACCTTTAAACAGTTTAATTCGAACTAATTAAACATCCCAATGGGTTCAGATGCTTCATTGTGTGCTCTAGTCATTTCATATCAGGGCAAACATTTACCCAATAAATCCAATCTTATATGAAAAGTCCCATTTTTTTTCTCTTTGTGGAATACTTGGCACAAGTTCAAATCCAAAAACAATTCCTACCCCCCTCCCTCCCTCTTCAAGGTCATCAATATCCCCCTCCTCACCTGGTCCTTTCCCCCACCCCCTTTTGATATATCATTAACAGAGATACATTTAATGTTTATATTTCTTCGTCATACTAGAATCCATTTTGCATTTGTCATCATTTCATATGCCATTCGTTCCTCCTTAACTCACGTCAACATTTCCCGTGGAAGTACCGATCACCCTTCAACAACCAGACCAGGATGAGGATTATCAGAAGGAGGAGGCGGGATGCTACTGTTAACCTCGTCTCCGTGGTTACGATTCATTCTCATCCATGCCGCTACCGCTATCCTTCATGAAGAGCTGGCATCAAAAAAAGATTAAAATTAAAAAAAACTATTGCCTTTGTATGTCAGAGATGGAAAAGTATTTGTGCAAATCTATGCATTCATAATATTGTAGGCTGTGTTTGCTCTTCTGCTTACTTTACTTTCAAAAATAAATAAATAAATGAATAAATAAATAATTATTGAACCCACAAATTACAATGAGGTTTTTTTTTTTTTCTTAAAGTAAACTCCCTCTGTTGTCGTATAAAAAATTATAAAAAAGGAAAAAAAATATTCAAAAATATTTCCCAAAATCGTGGTACCAATAATACCAACTCGGATGTATGAAATTGTTACAAACTTTTCCTGATATATCAATAGTATATACTGTATTTCCATATACTTGCCGAGACATTTTGTTGAAAGAAAGCAGCTCAATTTTTACAAAGATTTTAAAAGTCATTCACTGTCATAAATGTAAGTTTGATGGGCAATTCAATGGGTCCCCAATAATAGCTTCTTAAAACTGCCATGAGCCATACAACTTAACAGGATGTTTATACTTTCAGTTTTCAGCTCCTGAATATTTGAGTACAGGGAAAATAACTTGGAGAGTGTTGGGGACCGGGGGAGTTAGGGTGATTATAATTAGAAGTTCTATTGTTGGTGACCCTTTTGAATAAATCTATTAATATTATTAGGGAAAGCATCATGTTTGCATTTTCCCTAGTGAAGCCGTATTGTTTAAATGTCGGCACATACAATAATGAGGAGAATAAGTGTGGGAGGGGGGGTGAGAGGAGAGGGGTAACAAGAGTACAATAAGCCCCTTGTTTCTGGTATATGTAGACGATGTGTTTGCAATGCGGTACACGGACCACTATCTAATCAGCATTTTTAGTTGTGCTTTGGTAAATTTTTACCTGAATGATAGAAAATCAGTTGCATAGACCTATGGAGTCATGTCATCACTCTATTGAGGAAGTAAAAGAAAACTGTATCTAAACCGAAAGGGTATATGAATAGACGGAAAAGTGACTGGTAAATCAACTTTTGCTTCATACTTAAAAACTATTAAGATGTACATGTGTAATGTTTTGTAAAGTTTTGCCAAGTTTGTTTTTTATATTTTGAGTGAAACATTTGTTCACAATTAATTGCTGGAGTGATTATGTATTCCAAATTTTAAAACCAGTTTGTGATAAGATTTTAAAGTCTTAATATTTGTCTTGGTGCTATGGTTAAAAAGTGTCGTCCTAAAGGTGGATTTAGTCTCTGAGTTTTGTCATAAGGCACAGTTCAATATCAGTCCCTATACTCATTGTCATTACAAATGCTGAAGCAAAATTTATTCTATTTGAATATTCATGTCACACCCTGATAGTAAATTTGTTGTGAACGAATTAGATAATGGGAATAAGATGGGGGGGCATAGGCGTAGGAGGCGGGGGGGGCTGCAGCTGCCCAACCTAAAATGTTGGTGAAAATTCGGGCAATATGCTGAGAATTTTTCGGGCACCTACTGAAAGAACAATAATTCCCTTACCTAACACGAATATATTCGATAAGTATTCGATAAGTATTCAAAGATTTCCTTAGTATTCAGAAAATTTACCATATAACACACAGTACAAAATAAGTATTCGAATACTAATACGAATAACTATAAGCCTTCGTCAGAGCCGAATTATGTAAATGAGTTAAGTATTCGAATACCTGTTAGGTATTCGAATAGGTATTCGAGTAGGTCTTCGAATAGCTATTCGAATAGGTATTCGAGTAGCTTTTGAAATAGCTATTTGAATACTTAGCTCATTTACATATAAGCATTCGCTCATTTAAATAATTCGGCTCTGACGAATACTTATAGTTATTCGAATACTTATTCGCTAGTATTCGAATACTTGTATGCTAATTAGTTATGTTATGAAGGCTTAACAGGTTTCTGAATATTTACTCGAATACTTATTGAATACTTGTATGCTAATCAGTTTCAAGTAAGGAGAGTTAGGAATTTGGCCAGCTTGTTGTCCTAGCTCCTTGATTAAATCTGCTAATAAAAGTTGAATAACATTCACGAGAATTAAATATCTATTTGAAATGGAGTTTTAAGCACAGAATACTAAAACAATAGGTCTTATGAATAAGATTGATGAGATTTTGGAAACGCTTCAGCTTTTAAATCCTCCACGGTATATTTCAAATATTTTCGCGCTGTTCAAAGTGTAAGGGTGTATAGCCACTGAAAATAAATGTTTGTTCTTGATCAGAGGACTCTGGGTTTGGTGGGAAGACCAAACAGAGCAAGACACATCAAAACTGAAAAACTCAACTGGATTGGATCAAAAGAAATTATAATTATGAATAACAAACAATATACAGCTGATCTGGGCCCAGTCAAAGAATTAAATAAAATAACTTACAGTCGTGAGGTGCGCACCCAAATGTTAAAGTAAATACACTTAATTTAAAAGTCTGTTCTGGTGAGTTGGCCTGCTGGTGACATCAAGTATTCTACGACATCATATCTTCCACGACATCAGATATTCCACGACATCAGAAATAGTTGAACCCATGAATGGTATTATGAATGTCCGATCCCAACAAAGTATTATCCTTTAATTTATAAGCAATGGTGTGGCTGGGTATCCTTCAGTAAAATAATGTCAATTTCCTCTGTAGTAAAATAATGTCCTTTATAAGAAATGGTGTCCCGGAATATCCTTTAAAATAAAATAGTGTCCCAGACTGTCAGTTGAATATCACAACTTCCATAAAATGTGAAGGACTACAGTAACTTGAACTAAGTAAATTAAGGTTTAAAACAAACTATCCAGCCATTAAAACTATCTTTCTCTTCTTTTGCAACTGCCTTGCTCAGATACTTATAGCCAACTGCCTAACTCCTTATACCCCTCACTAAATTCCCTTTGTTACTAAAATATATACACACAGACTCCATTTCCTGTGAGAGCTAATTTCCAGGAAGAACAAGATAGTTGCCTAGCAACCCAGAAGAGGTAGAAGTGAAGAGGTGTTAACCAACCTACTGCCACAAGACAACATACAAATATACTGTACAAATGCATAGCCCCTCTGTACAGTGAGCACTGCACAGTGCACCTAATAAACAAGTAAAACTATGGTACAAAACAAAACTTTATGTAAGAGCTGACCATCTTACAAAAGAAAATAAGTATTCGAATAGGCATTCCTTAGGTATTCAATGAAATAGGTATTCTAATACTTATTAAAATAGCTATATTTAGTATTCGATTAAGCATGCAAAGGAAAGAAGTATTCGAATACCTATTGGAATAGTTATTTTAAGTATTCAATTAGTTATTCTAAAGTCTGAATGCTTAAATTTTTGAAATACCAATTATATAGCTATTCGAATACTTAGCGAATACTTAGCGAATACTTAATAGTTATTCGTGTTGGGTAAGGGTTTGCAATGTGTTTTTCAATGGTTAAACTTTTATGATTATTATCATTATTATTGTAACGACTTCCCCAATAATTATAACCAATATGGAAGGGTAATAACACCGAAAATGATTGTACATTAGTGGCATGTGATGTAATAACCGATGAATGCCTATATGATATGCACATTAACATGTTGAATGTGCCCAGAGCGCGCGGGAAAAATTTTGGTTATATTTTTCGGGCAGTTCGTTACAGCCCCCCAAATCAAATTAGGCTCCTACGCCTATGGGGGGAAGGGGGGTTAGAATGAGGAACCTCTGGTCAGATTGGACAGCTTGGGAAGGGTAAAGCAGGAACACCCAAGCCCTCTTCTTTAAGTATTCCTGCCAATGTACCTGAGCATATTCATACTGAAGTCTCTCAATTTCAGATTAATACTTTTAGAACTACAGACAATGTAATATTGATAAGCTAAACTTTAAATGTTTTGTTTCGGTCTGTTGACAAAGTATGAATGGGAAACTGCCAAAAACAGTGGGAACGGTAATTGCCGAAAGGGCTTGGTTAACAGGTTACTGATGTATTTATGCTGTCAAAACATTCGGACAAAGTTTGATAGTGCTAAAGTGAGCAAAAGAAAACAACCCTTTCCCTGATCTTACCCCCAACCATGAGGGGGGGGGGGCTTGGGTCATTGTTGGGCACTCCATTTGTCTGTGGGTGTCTTGGATGGAATCTAAGGTTCAAAGTTTTCCAATTTAAGTATCATTCAAATAAGATAGAGGTAAATGAGATGACCATAACACTTAAGATCCAGCAGCTAAAGACAAACTAAGGTAACTTACTACTTATCTCAGTGTTAGATGATGTGTTGTATATGTACTGTATTATAATTTGCAAAACTGAGTGGAATAAATAAACAAAAAATTGATACATTTTGTTCTTTTTTTGAGTATTTTATCGAATTTATTTGTAGTTTTGGGAGTGGTGGCCCAAATGCAATAGGTAGCTAGTTAAGACCAGGAAAGGATGTTAGACGAGGTGAATGATACACCATTATAGCAGGAATCTTACCAGAGGGGCTAATTAGTGTCAGCAATAATTATGCTAAGAAAAGTTTGAAACAAAGTAGAAGCATGTCACATGTGTATTAAACACATCACCTCATTTTTTTTCACTCAGAGATCTTTTACAGTATGGTATTATATAATTAAAGAGCCTAAAACAAAAGTCTTATAATTGCAAAACAATACATGTAATACAGTGCAAGTATAAAAGAAACACATTGATCCAACTAATTCCATCTTATTTCATTGCTGAGATGTAAAATTTTGAAATTTAGCATTTTTTTCTGTATAAGTCCATTTGTGCAGTAATTTGTACTGTCGTAGGTACACAGTCAATGCATCAAATTGCAGTATATATATATATTTTTAACGATCCCAATTAGGACAGCGCCATAATTGACATCACTGTTTTACGTTGATGAAGTAACTTGATCTTACCTTATAAACATAACATAAAACCCCCTTTACAGGGAGTTGAAGTAGTTTTCAACTAAACGTAAACCACAAGCAGCTGCTATTGTAGTCTATCACAGGTTATTGCACAATTCACCAAAATAAAGTGAGTAAATTGCATTATATTAGATCTGAGCATCGGTACGAGCAATGAAAGGTGAGAGTTGGCTCTCATTGTTTTACATACACTGTATCATGTAGTATACTACACCGGAGACTTCATTACTTCACTCACTCTAAGTAAAGAAATATATCATATCTAAACACCTAGATTCTTGTATGTATGAAGGAGCTAACTCCTTTTTTTGACATCAATTTAATTATTAGTCAATAATTAATCAAACAACTACTGAGTATTGCATCATCGTAATGCCTTTCAAATTTATTTTTGATCCTCATATTTTTCTTCCCATTTTCTAGTCACAAAAAAAGTTTACTTACCACATGACAAACAACAGTCTGGCTGCACCAACCACCCCCCCTCCCCACACACACGTACACACACAGGCACACACACCAACATATCCCTCCACAATTTTTTCCAGACTTTCTTCCAAATGGGTTACATTTAATAACACATCCAAAGTCGCAAACACTTGCCACAGTTGAAACTTGTACTAAACAATTGTTGTTTACATTGATGGAAATGATAGCACCATTTTGCATCTGAGCCCCTTTACCAATAGGGACAAATTTGTGACAGGGGAGGGGACACCAGTCAACATTTGTGCCCACCCATCCCCTGTCCCCACACCAAACATGTCCCCACACCAAACAAATCAAACTTTGGCTAAGAGCCTGCTAATAGTTACAGTGCATGGTAAACTAGGGCATGTTACAAAGTGTTACATGTAGGCAATAGCCAAACACCTGTCTCCAGTAGGCAAAACTTTCTAACGATATCACACGTCTCTATTACTCCATACTCTGCTAACTGTGCAGCTTCCCTTTACTGTTATGCATTCCATCATTGACAGAAATATTATGAGGTATGGCAGTATTTAATGTCAAGTTAGTAAAGTGAATAGATTTGACCCACATAGAATATATATATATATATATCTGTATATCCAAATACTAAAAGAAGTAAAAACCTCATAAAATCTTCCTTCACTTAAAACTTCCCCTCCCACCACAAACTCTGCCCCACCCCCTCCCCCTCACTTTTGAGAAGCTTCCTTTGTCATTATTTAATGTTTCTTTTTCCTGGAATTTCTAACATCATTCATTGAGGATACAATTGTGGGATCTTATACATCTATTGCCTATAAAGCTAATGACCTGTGGTCTACGTAAACATCAGTGTGACAGAATATCTTGGTGTTGAAATTTTAAAAAAATTTAAAAAAAGTGTAAATGTTTGACCATATATAAATGAGGTTCGTGCTAATATAACTTTGAAATGAATACATAACCATTTCAGATATGTCAGCTTTATGAAGACTTTTCTACATTGAACAAGAGAGTTAATCCAATTCCTTTTAACCAGGAACCAACGGTTCTCTTTTTTGCCATATTAAAAGCACTTGAGATGTATAGCATTACAAAAAATTGCAGCACTTTCCAATGTACACTGATATGATGTTACTAACTATTACAGACATTAAAACAAATTATTTTTATGTTAATTTGCCACCTACTCAGAGTCACAGTACTCAGAGTTACATTAGAAACTTGGGTATAGCTCACTACCACTTCACAGTGGGCTGGAAGCAAAGGTTATCACCTTCACCTCTGTCAAGGTAAACAAATGTCCAAATGATTTCCTTTGTCTTTTAAGGGTGTGAAGACTCGCACACAAAGATACGTCTCATGCCAGTAATCTGACCTAGTTTCGAATGAGGTGTAACAGAAGTGTTAGACACCACAATCGATCCCAGAAAATACACACACAGCTTGCTACCATTGGTAATTAGACACTAGTGTACAGTCAATACATACAGCTGCGGTCAATACCCACAACACAGTGTACATAGCAGCGTGGACATCTCAGGTCTAGATAAAAGATAACAAGGTATCACGTTTCATTACTGTCTGCATTTTGTAGCGACAAGAAGAAAACGTCATTTGCAAGCAACGGAAAGTTTACTTTTCAGAGCGCGGCACGGGGTTTGGGGCGAGTCTTCAATGCCTTTAATCCTATTTATAAAGCCTATCCAAACAGCAAAACAAATTCGGGCACAGATGTTACCTGGACGTAGAGTAGTGACAGAAAATGGTTGACAAAAACACAAATTGAAGGAAGCAGCCCATTGCACCCTCTCACAGATATGTTGTTTCCTTAGCCAATTTTTCACTGGAAACCTTTTGCCTTCTCTATGGTCCGACTTATTCACTGTCTATAAACTTTCTTCCAACTTGTCGGCATAGCGACAGTTTCCTGGTACAAATAGTCGAGCGTCGTTACCGCAGCATCTCTCTCGAAGCTGGAGCGAGCACGACATTAGTTCAAATGTGGAGATGAATAAAACATCATCAACAGTCAATACCTATGAGAGCATTTGGTCATACTCTGAGAAGCACCATGGTAACAAGGCCTGAAGAGAAGAGGCAGAAAGTAGAAAGTAAGCAATCTCTCCATTGTGATCAAACTGTGACAAGCACAATGGTAACCAGCAATAATGGGTGGAAAGGTTAACTGTTGAAAGTAATCAATCACAAGAGAGGTCACACTGTGACAGGCACAACAGTGACCAGAAATAATGGGTGGAAAGGTAAACTGTAGAAAGTAATCAATCACATGAGGGGTCACACTGTGACAGGCACAATGGTAACTAGAAAAAATGGTGGAAAGGTACACTATAGAAAGTAAGGAATCACAAGAGGAGTCACACTGTGACAGGCAAAATAACTAGATATAATGGATGGAAAGGTAAACTGTAGAAAGTAAGCAATCACAAGAGGGGTCACACTGTGACAGGCATCATAGAAGTGAAACCTACTGGGTAGAAATAATAGAATATTGAAAGTAATAACTCTCCCAAACAGGTCACACTATGACAAATGACATAGTAATGAGACTTATTGGGTGGAAAGGTACACGGTAAAAGGTGTTCAATCACAAGAGGGGACACACTGTGACAGGCACAATGGTAACCAGAGATAATGGTTGGAAACGTACCATGTAGAAAGTAAGCAATCACAAGAGTGGTCAAACTGTGAACAGGCATAAATGTTCATAAGAGCTGCTGTTCAAAGAATCTCACCTACGACATATGCAGCTATTAGTTTCTGGTTCATTGTAAGCATAAATATTCATAAGACCTGCTGTTTAATGAATCTCACCTAAGACGTATGCAGCTATTAGTTTCTGTTTCATTGTAAGCATTAATGTTCATAAGAGCTGCAGTTTAAAGAATCTCACCTAAGACGTATGCAGCTATTAGTTTCTGTTTCATTGTAAGCATAAATATTCATAAGAGCTGCTGTTTAAAGTATCTCACCAAAGACATATGCAGCTATTAGTTTTTGGTTCATTGTAAGCAT
>KN887549.1:1108-11434 GCA_000934455.1 Apostichopus parvimensis | reverse complement strand
GCGAGACCGAAATTGAAAAAGGTCCGCGACTCCAAAGGTCTTCGAGACCGAGGTCCGCGAGACCGAAACTATTACAAGGCCTATAATAGTGGTAAGACAAATGATAAAGCGCGTAATTAAAAAGAATTTACAGCCATTTCTTTTCATAGTGGATACCAGTGACTTATACGCAAGGGGGCTGGGACAGCTTGCATTGATACTAGGCCTCCACCAGTGGCGTAACCAGAGGGGTTGCAGGGGGCAAATCCCCCACTCTCAAAAGTCTCGCCCCCTCCCCCCCCTCCTGCTGCCCCAAATGAAATATGAGAATACAACTTAATAATTAGATATAGCGATACCCTATCGTAAACAATATTGCCCCCTTTTCAATCTCTTTGACTCGCTCTGAAGCCCCTCTTATGAAAAAGTCTAGTTACGCCTATCGATGGACCGTCCATAGACCATCGGTCTTGCAGACCATATGTTCGTGGAAATTCGTACTCCCGGACCTTCGGTCTCGCGGACCTTCGGTCTCGTGAATTCCCCCGAACTTTATATCACTGTATGATGTTCTTTTCGGCCTTTCAGAAAGAACAGTGATGTATAACTTCCATAAGAGTACCCTTCATTATAAAGTAGGTTGCTATGATAGTAACATATACAGCTTTGGAATAGCTGAAAAATTGGGACACACAATATCTTTTATCCTATATTTTTTCAATTATTGTTACTAATAGATTTGATGCAAATGTCTGGATGTATTGATGGAAGTGTCGGCACTACTATTTTATCAGATAATCACTTTATTTTAAAGAAAAGTTGTAATCTATGATTGTGTATCAGTTTTAACTTAATTAGCAGCTTTTTTATTGACCCTATTGCTTGTACAAATTTTGAACAAGTAACTTTCCAAAGGTACTGTAAGCAAAAATCTTCAAACTTGTGTCATATGAGGTTTTAGGTTGGTAACATGTGTGTATGAGACAATAATATACAGAGTGAATATTTCTTCAGCGTCAGGTATTTAACAGTGAGCATGCAATAAAAGCTGACTCCACGAATAAATTATCTAATATTTATGGTTACGTTTTCTTTTGTCATAATTATCCATTTTTCCTTCAGGCTTTGAGAAAAATATTTTTGTATCGCATAATGAAGCATGGGGTCAAAGCTTCAAACAAGGAAGGGTGACATCTGTGGATCCAGAGAGGAAGGTGGTGATCCTGGAGGATGGAGAAGAGGTACAGTATGATATCGTCGTCATAGCAACAGGAAGCAGCGTCCCGTTCCCTGGGAAAGTTGGTCTGAATATCACGACTTCTGCTGAAGCTGAAGAACTCTTCAAGGAGTTTCAAGGCAAGGTATGAAATTACAGTACATGCCAGGATATACGTATGACTGGGTGGAATATCTCTGTTTTAAGATGGATCCATTTTAGCTTTTGTAAACAACAGTAAAAAGTACAAATGCATCAGCATAGCTACTGTACTTATTTAAATCAGTTTCTGCTTACATTTTCTTTGAACTAATAGATCTGGGTAGCTGACATACCTTGCATAAATATGTTTCCTGAAATTTTTTAATGCAATGTGCTAAAGTAGTTATTCTGGGAATGGGGTGATGAAGGGATGACGGTTTGGTAAGGGTGAGTATAGGGTGAGCATAGAGTGGGGGTATGGTTGGGTAGGTGAGGGAGGGGGGAAGCATGGTAGTGCATTGGGGATATGTGGGAGTGGGGAGGGATGCAGTTCAAATGGGGATTCGAAAACATTTGCACTCCAGTTCTATGGTGTTAGTATTTAATTGCGGCCACGTTTGCTTTTGTTGTTTTTCCTTCCCCACCTTAACTTTTCCCGTTTTTTTCCATTTTGGCCAATTTTTTTTTTTGTTCCAAAGTTTTTTCGTTTATCATGTTCTGACTTTTCTCTTTTTCAGATTAAGACAGCAAACAGGATAACAATTGTCGGAGGAGGAGCTGTAGGTGTGGAACTAGCGGGAGAAATAGCCACGGATTATTCGGAGAAAGAGATCACGTTGATAAATGACAAGGATGACATCATCCATGTATCATTCAAGGAGAAATTCAGACAGAAAGCTAAGGAACAACTTGAAGCCATGGGGATAAAATTGATCTTAGGTTAAGACTTTTTCTAAAACTTCTAAAATACTTTGAAAAGAATGTAAGTTGGCCTTAATTGAGACATGGATAAGAATGGATTACAATTAAAGGGAACATTCAGTTTTTGTTTCATTCAGTTGAAAGAATTCAGGTTAGCAATTAATTGTCAAACATGTTTTTATTTAAAGTTGTATGAGTCAAATGCTTTGGTTCTATATAAGTATAATATATATAAATTGTGTTTTTTTCCTGCTCTGTACAGAATGTAACTTAAGATTGTGAAAGCTTTTCTACCTTAGCCGAATGATTTTTTTTCCAAATAACAAGCAGAAATACCTTATAAATATATATCAGAAGGCGAAATATTTTAATAACATGCAATGAATTAACTTACTTTGTACCCATCATTTTCCTTTTCCAGGTGAACGTGTTTCCAACCTGGATGAACTTACCACCGATGGCTCTCAACCTTGCAGTCTGGTAAAAACAGACAAGGGCAGGGAGATTGAGACAGATCTGGTCATTCATGCCATTGGAATCCAAGCAAACTGTGATGCTTATAAGGATAACTTTGGTAAGATTACACATATATAGTTTATGTTTGTTGTTTGTTGCATAGGATTTTTTAGATTTTATGATGTTCTGTCGTGTTGGTTTTTAGGTTCTAACTTCAATTGGAATTTTCACTTTTTAGCATTCAAATTGTAGATTTTGTAGTCAATCTGTTTTATCGCTTTACTCTTCACCAGTGCTTTTAATAGTTTTTCGATGTCATATTCCTGTATATATCTGTAGTTGGTATATGTATTTACTGTTTTTTGTATTTATTGTTTTATGTCATTTTATATTCTAGATTGTTTGTAAAGATGCATCGCGCGTAGTGCGCTATATAAGATTTTATTTACATTACATTACTTAACCTAATATGTGTTGCTGTGACCAAGAATACTCACCTCTTCTGTAGTGTGTATACTTTTATTTATCGAAATAAACCAACATATTCTGATTTAATCTAGGTGATCAGGTATGACCTGTGAAACTTGTTCCAGCTCTTTCTCAGAATGCTATAGATGCTGGTTATGCTATACTGTGTTATTCTGTGCAGTATGCTATTCTATGATGTGCTATATTAGGAGTGTTAGCTCAGTGGTTAACGCCGGTGCCTTTCAATCACATGGTCCCGAGTTTGAGTCACTCCAACATTAATGTATGTCGTCCAGTTACAGAGTTCTTGACAATTGACAATTCATAATCATGGACGTTAAATATGAATCTAAGAGACTGACTTGGGTCAGCTTGCGGCTTTGATAAGCCAATTATGGCACATACATTCACACTATACAGTGCTGTACAACCCTACGCTTTGCTATTCTGCTATGTCCTTTGCTGTATTATACTGTGTTATGCTCTGCTGTGTGATGCTATCCAAATTCATGCAATGCTATGATTAGCTGTGCTGTGATGTCCTATGATGTGTTAATTGTACTTTGCTATGATATGCTATGTTTTGCTATGCTATGAATGGCTGATTAGTGTAATTTAGTCGCATGGTTGTTTCACTTTATTTCTAACTTATACACAGCTGACAAACTGGATGAAAGAAATTTTCTGAAAGTGAATGAATTTCTTCAAGTGGACGGCTACACAGATGTGTTTGCAGTGGGTGACTGTAATAATGCAGACCAAGTCAAGATGGCCACCAAGGCCATGAACCAAATGGAGGTGCTGGCTCAAAACATCAAGGCACTGGTTGACAATGGAGAAATGATACCATACAAGGAAGGTACGATAAATAATAGAAAATAGTACATTGTCACAAAAAGAATTGCAACTCTGATCTTTTTTGAAAAAAAAATTGAAATTGCAAATATGGTTATTTAAAAAAACAATTTCACACCTTCATGGAGCAAACTTAATTTTCTCTTCAAAAGGATGATCTTTAATAATCGTTTTTTTTTCTTTTATCGATAATCATCCACGGTGGTTGAACAGTGCTGATGGAATAACTTTAGTTCCACTTGGAATGTCACTTGGTTCAAAATTTGTGTTCCTTGTAAGGTGTAGATATTATCTTTTTAATTTTATGACATGTTTTTAAAGGAATTGTGTAGTATTTCAAAAATATTGTGTATCTTTTGATTTTATAGAGACATTAACATATTGTTTCCTCTGTTTTACTTTTGGTTTTTGCAGACACCATCATGACCTTATCGATCGGCAGAAACTCTGGGGTCACACAATTTAAGTCGGTGGTATTTGGATCGCTGCTGACGAAGAAATTAAAGAGCCAACATGTCTTCATTCACAGATTTTGGAAGGAAACGATGGGGCTGGATCTCAAAGAATGATTTTCACTAATATTTTTTTCATGAATAATTAACGGATACCCTAGAAACCGTACCCAAACAAATTTTTTGAAAATGATTATTTCTAGTTTGTAACTTTGATTTCTAAATCATGATACACTTGAATAAACGACAGGGGCAAAAGAAGCAATGAAAATCCTTAACATCTGGCAGGCTTAGATAAGATGGGTATTTCATTGAGGAGAAAACCACAATATTTTTCAGTTTCATTGATTTTCCAAAGTAGTAAAGTCAATCCCAGAATAAATTCAAAAGTGTGCCGGCCAGCGTGAAGTGTAATTCAAGCAACAAGGAGTTGTAGGTTTGAACCCTGGCGGGCTAAGATAAGATTGGTATTTCATTGGAAAAATATCCATAATATTTTGTAATTTCATTGATCTTCCAAATAACTAAAGTCAAACCCAGAACTGCCCAGAACTCAATTTCAAGTTTTCTTTTCTTTTCTCGGTTTTATTGAGGAACATTTTTACTTGTATGTCCAGTTTAAATCAGTGATCACAAACACATATTTTTACAGTTTTTCCAATCTTTTCTTAACATGACAATATACCTCATCTAAGCAAGCATATGCAAATAATTGAATTCAGTTTGAATTTTGAATTAGCCTGTAACATTTGCATTGTACGAATCTCTGTTACTATGGTAACTGAAGGTATTTTGTAATTATGATCCATTGTAGTAATTACTGGAACTTAAGTAAGAGTTATGTTACCTTCCAGGCAATTCGCCACATTCTGTATAGTCTTTCATATATATAAAGAGGTTTTTTTTTTTATTTCGTTTTTTCGGGGGCATTACCCAGTACCTTATCCAAGGAGTAGTCGGATATTGTTATCCATAATATGATGCATGATGAAAATAAAAATAATAAAACTAAAAGATATTTAAAAATCAGACATTTTTATCATAGGTCTACAATATTGCTATCACTTTTGTATCAAATTTGTATTACATTTATGTCAAAAATGTTACAATTAATATTACAGTTATCATTATTTTTGCTCTTCAGGATATAATTACATCGATTGAAATCCTTAATATCACTTTTATTGTGACTCTCAAAGTACTAAATTCTCAAACACACAACCATCCACCCAGTCAGTCACCTTTTCAGGCGAACATATCTCCAAAAATGGCAGCCTAATTTGCATAAAATGTAAAATCCTAATATTTAAAATTCCCAGTGTATTACCTTTCTATCAGTTTGATGTTTGTAATAAACCACAAATATGCCTCTAACTTCCACCTCTAAGTTTTTTGTTTAAATTTCCTATTCCATGGGTTTATAATTGAATGGACCTATAAAAGGTGCTAGATTCATGTTTAAAACCATCTATTAACCAAGTTGCAAGGTTTAGTGATTTCCAAGTTAAAAGAGGTTAAGTTTTTTCATATGCTACATAGTCAAAGCATAACCCATTGGTCCATTCTCATATCACAGCTGCCTATACGTTTTAGGTTTTTGTTGTAATTTGGTAGTACATAACATAATGCACCTTTAAATAAAAGACCGAGTACCTAAAGAGATAACGAGTACCTTAAAAGTTTATCAAAATTGCACCAAACAAGAAAGGTGAAATCAAGTTCACGGTTTGGAAAGCAATATCAATGTAGGACACCAAAGTGTATATATATTGTACTAATGAATCGCTTTATAATAAGAAATGAAATGATGTATTCCACATTCTTATGTCTTAGTTAGAATTGGGTGGTATCAGAATTATTTGTATGATTTATTCCACATTCTTATATCTTAGTTAGCATTTGGTGGTATCAGAATTATTTGTATGATTTATTCCATATTAATATATCTTAGTTAGCATTGGGTGGTTGCAGAATTATTTGTATGATTTATTCCATATTCATTTATCTTAGTTAGCAATGGGTGGTATCAGAATTATTTGTAAATATTACCTGGCCTGATCGGAGTGACACACAGCTACAACCCAATACCAAATGCAGATTTAATATTAATGTTCTGATGTGATCATTATTAATAGTCAGTCACTTCTTCACCTATTTGAAAAGACATAATGGTGAACTGACTAAGGCAATAGCGACCCTCCCACCGCCTCCCCCACCCCCTACCACCCACCTGTTTTGGAGTTTGCAATTAGTACATCAAGCTTGAAGTTTTATAGGATCATAAAAGAAACATGAAATTTTTATTCTACTCTTGTTTTGTTATTGTACTCTAAAGTTTTGTATTTTTGTAGAAAAGCCATTGTATTGGACCTTTAAAACATCACATTAGTTTATAAATTCAATTTTGTTTGTATATAAGTAATATTGTATCTGCCACCTATCATCATATATTTCTCGTTATCTCGGCCTTCAGCTTTAAGGACCTGTTTTCTGTCTCGTAGATGAGCAATGCAGTCAAGGTCACTTTTTTAAGATTTTTTTTGTTGTTTGTTGTTTTTTTGAGGAGAATGGGGATGAGAGACAGGGTATGGTAAAAGAGTAGATTGGAGGAGCAAATTGAGAATGTGAAAGGGTAGATTTGGGGTGCAAATAGGGACCATAAAGGGTAGATTGGAGGGGCAAATTGGTACCATAAAGGGTACATGGATAATCATAAACAATATAGCCTAGAGGGGTAATATGGGATAGCCATTCATTGGTAACATGTTACTGGCATGTAACATGTTACATGGCCAACTGCCAAATTATTGAATGTTTGAAGGAATATGATGCAGTTAAGAATCATATTTTCTCTTCGCTTATCATATATCATACTTGCATATACCATCATAGTGGCAAAGAAGTGTTTTGAGCTAACAGGAGGGTAAGAAGTGGCCCACAATTGTTGCAGTTTGTGGGATAAACAGAACCATCAATTTTGGACACAAATCTTTCCATAGACCCCTGTTCTGGAGTTTCGTTCGTCATCATTTATATTCAGGCAGTATGTAGATATGTCCATGGAGGTAATGGCTTGTAAACCTTCAGGTCTTAAATATGTAAGTTTTAAACAGTATATAATATCATAAATAACCATTATCACGTTGGTCTTGTATTTTCAACTGTCGATATATTACTCCCTGTATGAGATAAAATTATCCAGGTTAATAAACTAGAAAAAGACTACAAGTTTACAGATTTTTGTTTTCAATGGTGACTTTATTTTAGGACAGTCTCAGTGCCAACATCTTACAAAATATAGTACCAAACTTAGCAATGAACAAACAAAAGACAAAAAATTGCACTTAAAGGTATAAACAAACATTTTAAAATATTTGCATCAGTTTATGTATGTACACATAGTTGGATTTTTAAATGTGAGTTGTTTCATAGAACCCCAGATACAACATAATGTTTAAGTTTTACCCAAGTAACACACAGGTTTGTTTCTTTGGGGATCCATGTCTTTTGTCAATTTTCTGAACTAATTTAAAACTTAGAGTGTGAAGAATTTCCTACAAGGTATTCTTCTGTGGATTCTGTGTCAAAACCTAAAAATCATGGAACCGCTACCATAGAAGTTAATATTTGACGTGAGATGGTGGCGCCAAGCTACTATGAAAATTTCTATCAATATAAATGTGATTGGTCAGTTAAGGACACTGGAGACCATAGTTTTTTAAGCTGGAGATTCACAATTCACATTATCTTGTATTCTCTTCTCTGGAAGCTTCCCGCTCCCCCGCCTCCACCACCTCTACCCTGCAACTGCTTCCCACAGCACCATCCCATCTGCATCTGCCTACCAAACACAGCACCACACACTTTACTCTATAGCAGTGCTTCTCAACCAGGGTCCATGTGGACCCCCAGAGGGGAATTAACATAGTGAATTGATAAGCAAAGGGGAATTGGGGGGGGTGGCCTTCTTCCTATTTAGTTGAGTGCACATTCAGCCCTGTAACAGATCTATTCTAACCAAACAAAGCAGGTAGCCTGGACGATTTACGTCTCAAATGAACCAAGCTAAATCCTGACGTTAAGGCACTTGTTCAAGAGCATAAAGCTCAAGGGTCCCATTTAATCATTGAACTGAACACTCATAGCCTACTGGTATTCCATATCCAATGATTACAGATAAAGATGAACATTACTTTTGTGCATTGTATTGTGAATCCTAAGAGATAACAAGAACATTGATTGAATTGTAATGTTCTCCGTTACAGTATGTGAAAGATAGTGATTGAAAAAATATGTAGTACGTTTTTGTCTTTTTGTAGAAATATGTTGGGAGGGGAGGAATGAGGAAACACTTTTTCTCCCAGGTTGAGAAGCACGGCTCTATGGGCACATTATTTCAAGCAGACATACAAAACACTACCCTCATAATTTACCTTCCTTCCCAGCAAATAATAAAAATTGGAAAAATTGTTCATTACAAACATTGAAGATATAAATAAGCTACAACTGATTCAAATATATAAAAGTCACAAATGAAGAAATTATCAAAAAACGACAATTAATGATACAAATGCATTCAAAGTTTTTTTTTTTAACTTTCAGTATGTACTATAAATAAAAACCAAGACTACAATCACCTCTTGATAAATCTAAAAGGCACAAACCTTTTTGATACATGTTGTAATGACAATAGTAACCCTAGCAGTGCACCCACAGTTTTATGCAGATTTAAGAAAAAAAATATATATATATTTAAGAAAAGGTAAGAAAACAAACCGTAAACATACAAAATGCCACTGAAAATAATACAATATCGAAAATTCAATGTTACTTAAATATACCTCTAAATCTAAAAATATTATAAAAGGCAAGATAATATTTCTCTCTCCTTGCAAGCTACGTCAAGACATGTATGATATATGTCTTGAATATAAATAATTAAATTAATTTAGTTAAGTGTTTCCAACTTATTGTAATTTCTGATAGAACTGTGATAACTGCAAGAACACTTGATGTAGGCTCAAATATTGGACACTTGCTTTTATCTAAAAGCAATATCAGGACTGTAACATCCAAGCAGGCATTTGAAGGGTTCCATTTTAAGGTTACAGTATTTTTTATGGGGGGGGGGGGGTTGGGGGAAGGTAGGTGATAAGGGATGGGGTTACTCAGTTGAAACAAAGTCCAGTATTTTAATTATCATCAAGTGAAATGGAATTTTGATTAATTTTAGACACTTCAGATTCGCTCTTCAAAACTGCACGGTCAACACATTTTGTCACTAATAATATAATACGAGAGGAGACGTGACCAGACTAAAGGCAGAAAAAATGTCAAACTGTAACGACCAGCCGACATGCGATCATGACGACTAGTACCTGGCTGATTGAATGGACTTCAAAAGTTGTGCAATTTTAGTGTTTTGCAATAAATTATTTGAACATCAATAGCAAGACCTCATGAGAATACAGACATCTCCATAACTTAGTTTAATATGAGCCTTTGTGACCCTTGACCCCGACACGCAAAACCCTGACTGTTAATAAATATAAACGAATACAATTCAGCTGAAATAACAACTAGTACCTCAAATAGAGCACAAAATTTATACATGGCCTTGCGGAACAAACCCGTAACTAGAAATATTAATAAAAATATGGAAGGACCAGCCCTCAGAAAACTTTCTCTAACTTTTGCATCCCTCTGAAATATATTATCCTCATTTGCCAATGGTATTTGTGCAAATTTCTTTCCAATATTTATGGAATATTTATTCCACACCCTTTTCCTACAAATCCACTTTCTTTCTCAAGTTTCTTCTGACACCACACGTCACTAGCAACCTCACATTTCTTTCATTACCAACAACTCCTATCTCTATACTCAAAATATCCACTCTGTCCCAACCGAATGCGACCTTGAATCAACGGGAATGTACGTTGTGACAAAGTGTTTGACTATCAGCAAGACCAATAGTCTTACGCCTCGGGTCCCATT
>KN887546.1:29775-43468 GCA_000934455.1 Apostichopus parvimensis | reverse complement strand
TGCCGTTACAGTCTTGATGTACAGGGGAGGGGAGGGGAGGGGGGAGGAGGTTGGGGTTTGACTATTGCCTCACAGTTGATTAGAGACAGGCTGTTACAGTCTTGATGTACAGGGGAGGAGAGGGGATGGGGGGAGGTTGGGGTTTGACTATTGCCTCACAGTTGATTAGAGACCGGCTGTTACAGTCTTGATGTACAGGGGAGGGGAGGGGAGAGGAGGTTAGGGTTTGACTGTTGTTCACAATTAATTACAGACCGGCCGTTACAGTCTTGATGTACAGAAATTGGGTTGAGAGTAAATAAATTTATTTGGCTTTCATGCCCAGCAAGCTCTACCATTCTTTTGACTTTCCTTTCAGAAAAAAAAGGGATCTATAAGCTAGGCATATATCCAACCAACAATACGAGTGTCGATCCCAAAGACCGACAATCGAATGTGTTTATCAGGTAACCAGACCTCCTCACTCTCTCCCCCACCCCCCCCCTCTCCTCCCTCACCAACTAAATATCTGATGTTCCTACCCTCTCTGAGGTTCAAATTTAATTCCTGCTATGATTCAGTTCCCTAACCCTTGGAAATTCTGAAATTGCAAGTTAGATGGCACACAGTTTCTGACAGCTCAGTGGGATACATCAGAAGAACCTACCAGAGAAATCTTAGTTATTTATTTTGTTGGGAAATGCTGTTGCTCCAAACCAGGCCATTCCCATAGCTTGATCAACTTAGAGATATGGTTTGGATTACAGATATATATACCAGGCCCCTGACAACAAACCATTCCAGCCTCCCAAACCCCTCCTCCCCTCTCCCATCCCTCTTCTATCACCTTTAATTTTCAGAGCAATGATTGGTGCCCTGAACATTTGTTTTGACTCCTGTCTCCCACCTATCTCAAACCTATACACATACTGTACTATGCACATATACAGTACAGCAGTTCAGCAATCAGTACAGCAGTTTAGAAAACCTCTTCGTATAGCCATTCATTTGGAATATTGAAAGAGACTTTATACCAATAGGTACATATATATATAGTGACACACCACTATTTTGCAACTTTTGACATTCCTGAGCCAAAATACTTTTCAATTCGTTAAAAATACGATAAATTTTATGTAACCAAAAAGTGTAGTTTTACATATTATTGGCAGAGGTATCATGGAGGACTATTAGGTTACTAATGATTAAGGTCAGGTGGTGTTTTTTTTTTTGGAACCAGCAATTGTGTTCCTCATCAAAAAAACAACAAAAAACCAACAAAAAAACCAATGGAGGGTAAGAAAATAACGTTTCAGGTCAATAAATATTTTCACAAAATGGTGAAGTTCTAACGACAAGCATATTGTATCTAAGCTAGTGGTATTAAGTTTGCTAAGCCTTGTATAAAGGATGAATCCAGGTACGAATAGGCTACTATATACAAGGAATATTGTGGTTGAAAATTCATGTAGTAAGCGATTTAGTTTGGCAAATTTATAGAACTATTTGGTATTATAACAATGCAAACTGATGCTCAATTACACGAAAAAGGTCAGATCACTTGATATTAAAGATGAAGTCTTTACAAAATAAAAATGAAAAGTTATCCTACCACACTTTTCTATAGCAAATATTGGCTACGCCTAGTCTTATTAGCATATATTAAGTATTTTTGCATCAAAATTATTCTAATTATTAAACCAGTAGTCAGTATCGTTTTGGGTGAGTCAGATGAGAGTTTTTTTAATGTAGTTATTGCACTTACAGTAATTGTCACAAATGACTGCAAAAACAAACTTTTATCTCAAATTTAAAGGATCTCCTAGGATAGCTTTATGACCTTCATTAATGTAAGGAGCAGAACTTACATACAATAAACCCTCGACAAAAGATGATTGCTGCAGTTACATTTTTCATCCAGTTGCTTAAATGTTAAATTGTTATAACCCTCTAATCACTTTGGAGATACTTATGAAATATAACCAAAATAGTGGTAAACATTCAGTGTTCACATCAGGAAGCCCGATTGTGGGATTCCCGCAATTTATCTAGAGGGTCCCAAAAAAATATTTTCTCTTGGTGGGGAACCACCTGGTACCTGGTACTTTCCTCAACTTGCACCATTACTGCAGTTACAAAGCTTGCCAATAACAATCTGGGTTTTATAAAGTTTTTTCTTGCCATAACAAGCATTAACAGCAATCAGACTGGGTGCGTTGCCCACCACTAAAACTTCGCTACCTACAACCCTGTCTACCACATGTTTACTAAGTATGTTAGATATGCTCAATTAGGTCATGTACACACATAGGTACACACATAAAAAAAAACCATCAGATAATACATTAAACTGGACGAACCAGCTGTACATATGAAACGCTATCAATCTCTGTTCTAGCATGTGTCATGTCTGTGGTATAGCATACGGCTGGCATACTTATAATTAAACAACAGTACAGTATGTATATATATTTATATATACATCTACATATTAACCAAACTGAATTTGTTTCGAATTACAAATTACAAGATTGTTTGAGAATAGAAACCCGACAATTGGTTTCATTTTTCATTTTGAAAGTAATAATTGTCTGATTCAGTTAGCTTAATAAGCTAAGGAAGCAAGTTATATATGCTTTCCCCTTCTCATAGTCTAACTGTACCATTTCTTACTGCGTTGAAGTGAATTCTGGGACGACGTGGAGGAGCCTGAAATCTTCCTAAGTTGCCCTGTCCTGAATTGAGCCATTCTCACAGCAAAATCTGTTTAATAACACATCTCTCTCTGAGCTATACTTACATCCACGAATCATTCATGAAGAGTAGTCTCCCTATGATGTCATGGCTTTCGATAAATGTATCGTAAAAGCTTGTTTGATGTGGTTCCCGACCCGTTCAATAACCATTAAAACCCTGGCACTAACATCTGCCATTCACAAGGTGGAAAGCAAACAGCCTTTGAACTTGATCAATAAAACAGTGGTAATTGTTGTCTGCACAGAACGAGAATTCAGTATTTGATGACTATTATAGTTTGTGGCATAGAAAAAACAGTCCCTCTCGCCCCCAATTTAATCTCTATTCTTTTACGCCAGTTAAGAGTGCCATTGTTTTCCAATGGGTTTTCCCCTCCATCATTATGACCTGGAAGTCTCGTTTACACTCCGAGATTCTATTGTGTATCTTCCGAACTGGATGACAATAATCAACTGACCTCCCAACTGACAAAATGCTTGAATTAAACTGTGCTAGATAGCATAGTAGCCAAGCATGCGTGGGTTAAAACCAGGGAGGTTCTAAAGTATCTGTGTACTTATGGTTAATTAATAAGCAAACTTCATTAAGAGATCTCTAAAATTAAATACCATAATGGGATTAATTGTCTTATCTGTTTCTGTGTGTGTGTGTGTCTGGCAGGGGGAGTAAATTATTCTTAACCTCCGCTCTTGTCAGATTAGTATACAGCGTAATGTGACTAAACATTCAAAGGAGCCTATTGCTGATCACGTCCCACACTAACCCCACCCCCCCCCCACCTAACCAAAAAACAAAGACATTAAAAAATCCCTGGGAAATTAACAAAGTCATCCAAATTCTTTGAATATATGTCAACAAATTGGTAAAATATTATAAAGATTGACTTTATCTTTACAACTTTCGGTTTATAAATTTTAGTTTTCAAAGAATACATAATGAAGAAGAAACAACATTTATTTGTTTTTCCAAAATGTTGCATCTAAACTAAGCAGCTTTTCCAATACCTTGCCAGTCCGACTTTAACGTTTTTGTTTTTAACATGACTTTTATTGATCATGCTATCCTATAGGGAAGCCATATAGTATCTTTAAGCTATTCGCTAATTGTTTTATTTTGGTAGATGACCAAAAATAGCATGTGCTAAAAAGGAAAACACAAAACATCCAACATGCTTCAATAGAGTCATTGTCGATTAACCGCATCATGCTATAAAAAAACAAAATCAGTGGTTTTTGTTCGATGTTAAGAAAACTACACAAAAATAAATATCGAGGGGAGAGTGTCCTGGGAATTGTATTCATGACACAACTATATATATCTACGATTGCACTTTTGTGGTATTATTACCTATCCTTGAACTTCTGCTGTTAGAAAGTGGAACAGGGAGCGAACAATAGCAGGGATAGTCGAGAACAGCACTACGGCAGACCTAGGAAGGCTTTACGACTTTTGAAACAGATAAATCTTTTAACATTTATCGACCACTTCAGCCAATGAAAAGCTGTTATCTCTACAATAAATCGTAGAATGTCTAGTCAAGTCTAGGTCCATTAAAATGTCAAACCACTTCATAAGACTTCTTTTTTGGTGGTTAAAACCTCAGTAAGCCTATAGCTCAACTAAGGTGGTTAAATTTGTTGCTTTTTGAGGTTTCCCAAAGGGGAAAAATATTGAGTCACTCTTACCAACCTTGCAAATTGTGTGTGTATGGGGGGGGGGGGGGGGAGAGGGGGACTGGGCATTACAAAGTCTGCAATGACTATAACGCGAATGAAAAAGTCGGTAACTGTTACTGTTATGGTTAGATTCGTCCAACACGGCAGCATACAGAAAAGAAACGTTGTACTCAAAGCCGAAGCCGTAGTGAATTAATCAGGTCACACATGTAGAGTCCATGCAGTCCAAAAGTTCTTCAATACTGCCCTCATTGCCTTACGGGAAACATTTCATACTGTAACTTTGGTTTGTTTCTCTACTTTGCAGAATCTGCTTACAGTAGCTCTTTGGCATTTGCCTGCATCAGCTATGTATATAGTGGTAAAAGGTCGTCTCCTCTTAAAACTCAGATAAATTAAAGGGTTTCTTCAAAACGAAAGTGGAATGAACTTTGCCGATTTGAATATGCGAGAAAGAGAGTTTGCACTCATTGTCCGCCATGCGCGAAAGACGTAAAAACTGATTTACGAGAACCGTGGCCGATGACAAGCTAATATTTACAGTTCCTAGCTTTATAACATAAATCATTGACTGAACGTCTGGATTATTTCCTGAATAACTTTTAATATTATTACTTAATCAATTATCTTTTACTGTCCATTCTACTATTGTTACAAAAAAGATCATACCGCCTGGTTCATAAACCAGAATGCAAAAATGCCTTGTGGTTTCGATGTTGTAACATGAGCAGTTTTCTTCATGAATCTGACGTAATGTATAGTGAGGGTGTACATGTTTACAAGGGTATCACGATTTGACCTATGATGACCCCAAATGATCTTTGACCTCCACCAAAAACAATCGGCTTCTTTAACTCAATGTGGTACTTCTACACACTAAATGAGAGATCGGCCCAAGCTTCCAGTATTGAGATATGGTGATTATAAGGTTTTACAATTTGACGCCTGGTGACCCAAATGACCTTTGCCCTCCACCAAAAACAATAGGCTTCTTTTACAGAATGTGGTACTTCTACACACCAAATATGAGGTCTGCCCCATGCTTCCCATCTTGAGATATCGTGATTACGAGCTTTTCACAATTTGACCCCTGGTAAGTCGCCGTCGATGCATCCAGACACTCGCAAATTTATTTTACTTGGCTGAAATCATCGAAACTGAACTTACCCTGTGTGTGCATCGATACTGTCGAACGATGACGAGCTACTCGAGAGAGCCTTGGAAACCTGAAAGTCAAAGAGAAAAAGCGAGATGAGCAAGATAAACAACGAATGCAAAACAATGACTGATGTATCAAAAGTATTGAAATCATAATGACATCGAAACCAGATAAACAAGAAAACTATCTCGCTTGGCAAATAGCTAGAAGAGGAAACGATTACTGAGTATATTTTACTCTTTTTTTGTCCTGTTTCTCAAGCAAACTTCATGGGATATATATACAAATCTTGTCTTTCTGTAGTGTACTTAACTGCGTTAAATTTGGCAAACTCTGGCGGTACCACTCACAAGTTACAGGATGGACATGGCTCCCTAGAAACATTTGGTTAATTTAAAAAAAAAAAAAAATACGCATCAGAAATGATGAAATTAATATGAATTTAAACTAGAGAGGTTTTCAAATGAACAAACAGAAAGTTCACTACATAAAATCTGTGGGACACAAAACTTCTGTGTATCGAAATGAACGGGTAATAGTTTTTCTGACAGGATAGGTCTTCTGACTTCCAAAGCCGCAAACTACCGATTCCTGGTTACTGACGGTGAAAACCCTTTTACTAGAACTATACATGAGTACACATGAGCACACATGATTACATGAGTACACATGATTACATGAGTACACATGAGTACACATGATTACATGAGTACACGAGTACACATGAGTACACATGAACTAGACAGTTTGAGTGGTAGAATGAGAAGGAACAGTAGGTTGACCGGAGGTGACCCTTACCAGTCACCCACAGTTCTAATGTAAATTTCACTCTTTACAAACTTCCATGTATGTAATAACTAATTAACCACGGTATAGCAAATAAAACTTCTTCAAACAAAGTGTACTGTAAGTGTTGATAGTACTTAGTAAATACTGTGGCACATATGAACATTATCCATTGAGTACTTAAAATGAATTTATAAATAGATGATTATTAATCATAATTCCCCAGCAGTATCCCTAAAACTTACTGGATTGGGGATTCACCAGTGATGATAACTTCCTGTCTAAAACTCTACATGCATTAGCAGATGTAAAACTACATGGCTGCAAATGACATTTTAACATTGACAGTGCTCTCAATTCTGGTCCAATGCCAACTTTCCTAGGACCTTCCCAATCAACCACATCTGAAGACCAACTACCAGGTTTCTCTATACGGAAACCGGTACCTAGAGGTAGTCGTGTGTATTGCAAGCAATTCCCATAGGTAAACTACAGTATTATATAAAAATTTTAATCATTATTATAATTCTGAAACTTGAGCTTCCAGACCATAACAATTTTTGCAACCATACATACAATTTATACAAAATGATCAAGCATGAATATGTGTATTCCCATGGAAACAAAAACCTTCAATTCTTCCCAAGGAATCGAAGAACCTTTGAAGTACACTGTAATAAGACACCACTGCTTTTTATGATTACATAAACAGTTTGTCTTGTGATTGAAAATTGAGAAAAGGAATTATTAGTAAATGGAGACAGGTAAACGAGGTAGGAGTGCGGTAAATTTCCTGAGACTATTTACGAACAAAAATTGCAAAAATCAAAGATATTTTGGCTAAAATAGGATTGGAGTGATCTTGTTTATTTACTGTTTAATATCTTTGCATAAATCTTATTTGAACTTGTACCCTGTCACTAAAAGAGGAACTGCATATTATATAAAAACAGCAATATATATATACCTATAATATTCCAGCTTTCTACAAAAATGAAACATTTTTGGTGTACACAGAAGCTTCAAAACTTTCATTTTAGAGCGTAGTACCTTCTGCAAGATTGAAAACGATGTAATTTTCATTTTCATACTTTTCTTCTCGCATACAATTACCTATTCAAAATTGGATGGATGATCTATGATACACACGGCAAAGTTATACATGTGCAATTCACATAAATAGAGTTCGGGCGGTTAAATAACAACATGCCAATCATTAACTAATTGTGTACCAAAAATGTTAATGAAAGACTTTTAGAATATATTTGGAAAAAAATCCTACAAAGTTGTTATATTGTGATCAACTACAATCTTATTCTTGATTAATTTTTCGTAAGGTTAAAGAAAAATAACGAAAAAAAGACAAAAAAACCAAAAAAACCAAAATCAGAGATTACACTATAAACAAAGAAACTTTAACCAAACAAAAACTAAAAAGCAACAAAATCAAAATCAAAAAAAATAAAAAAAAGGCAAAAAGCAAACATCTAAAACCACAAAAAAAAAAAAAAAAGGCAAAAGGAATACAAAAAACAAGAAAACAAGAAAAACAACCAATTCTCAGGATAGTTGAAAAAGTAAAAGCCTTGAAAAGAATCTATCCAAATAGCAATGTTCATGAAAATTACCTTTTTTCTCTGGTTTTTCGAATAGTTAACATTCCAGATCCATACTTTGTACATGTTGAGAATGCTCTCCGAGAGGAGAGAAATTGTTATGAGAAACTACAGTTTAAGTTCCTTAAAACAAAAAACTTGCAACCTCACATGAAAGAAGTGAAAGTGATATAGAAACCGCTGAGGTTACTACCCAAACATGTAACCGTAAGCTGGTTTTCAAGTTTAGAATGGGTTCTACATGAAGGATGCGGTTTAAATTGCTTCCTGAAACCCTCGCGATTGTCCGGTTGTAACAGATCTAATGCTTCCTAATAGTCCAGATATAGCACACATTACCATGACTCAACTACTAAGTTTGTCTCAGATAATACCAAAGGGAAAATTTTTATGTTGTCAACAGGTGAACATAGGAACCAGTTTTTAATTTAACATGACAAAGTACAAGTTAAGCTTATATAACAGCTGGTAATGTCCCTCGGTGTTTAGACACCGAGTGCTTCATACGGTACAGGTACATGTGACGTGAAGGGAAATAATACTGTGATAAAGAAGACAAGCTATTCTCTGAAGAAAACAACTCTGGTGTCAAAAATAGAAACATGAGGGAAATGTAAAGCATTTCATCTGTTTTGAGAGGGGAGGAGAAAAACAGGAGAGGTTAGGAGAAGAGAGGGGGCACAGTAGCTAAGAGGATGGAAAATGAATGAGGGAGGGGAGGAGAGGATAGGGCAAGAGGGGGGGGGAAGGTAAAAGAAGGGGGTAAGGAGAATAAGAGAGATGGGGTACAGAAATACTCAGGCAAAATGCCTTGTTGATGACTAAATGTGTACAAAAGTCAAATAAAGACCATACTTTTATCCTCTTTGTAGATAATGGAATATTTCTACATAACTAACATTTGATGTATTCAATCAACTTATTCCCAAATTTATTGAGATACCGGATGATACAGTATACATACTGTAATTTCATATGCTCTATAGAGTTATCAGCTTTAAATGTACGCAGCTTGCATAAAGATCATCTTCCTCAATAATAACTTTTAAATCATTCTGAACTAAACCTGAAAAACTGTTTAATTCCATTTCATTTAGTTATGTTTGAGCCTTTATAATGAGCATTAACTTTACTATTTCAAGTGGTGGGTAGCTAAAATTGAGAGGTCAAGCTAAGATTAAAAGTGATAGCCTTTATTCGAAACACCTCGCTACAAAAGAGCTAATAATTTTATTCTGAATGGTAGCTAATATCCCCAGTTGTAGCTACCATTATGAGCAGTATATCGCGCCACCTTTCCCAGCAGTACTAGACTAACTTATACTCCAAGAGTTGAGTTACTATTCATTATAGCTACAAATACTAACTGATAAAATCCTATTCCCAATGGAAGCTCCAGACAAACCCTAGAACTATTCCAAGCAGCTACACTGCAGCTACACATTTTCCAGCAGTATTTTGTAGCTGTACGCTCTAGCAGTGGCAACCTCCGTTTGTATTGAACTAACTGAGAGGCCCCAATGTAAAAACCAATAAACTTTACACCTTCCAAAGCTCATCCCAAATATTTAAATGAGACTAGATTACCCTAAATTTGCTCTTAAATTTCACTGGCAAGGAAATCCTTCTCGATGAATTGGTGTCGTCCTCATCTTCTCCCCGGTTACGAGAGGCGGAGAGGTACATATCCACCAGACTGGATCTCTTCATTTTCATCAATCGTGACGGGGCGTTTAATTGGTCAAATTCTTTGCAGTGTTTCCGCTTATTTAAAACCCACCTCGATGTGAGAATACTGACGCTGTCAAAGGTGATGCTGCAGAGTGGTGTACGATGATATATAATGGACCATTAGGAGGCACCGAAGGTCTACTTTAAGATGTTCTATCCTTGGTACCACTAGCTGTAGAGGTATCATCGGTGTACAAACACTTTACTAAAGTAGTTCACACATAGGAGGAACATTTATTTCTCAGCTGTCGAGATTTTGAATTTATCCGTAAGTGGGGATATAAAACATTTGTAACAGTCTACGAAGTTCCAAAGGTCAAAAGGTCAGATACAGCTGTCCAGAGAGAAGACAGCAGAGAAGTCACAATATTCGTTTACGACCTGAACGTCAAAAACGTTATTGATACAATGAGGAGATTCTTCACAGTTCTCTTGCATTACTCTGCAGTAAGTGAGATATTTCCAAGATAAACCTTTCCAATCAACAGCCATTCATTTATTGATACAGAAAGGCATTTCAGACTAAAACACTTGCCCGTATCATTCAAAAATCATTCCTCCGCTTTAAAAGTCAGTGAACAATTTTTTTTACTACTGTATGCTGAATGTGAAATATTATCAGCAAGACTGTCTACTGAATAACAGAAAGTGAAAATCTTGCAAAACACAATATCTACAGCAAAATGGTTTCAAGAAACACTCCATCTCAAGTTTTCCAAGAGACACAAACAAGATTGCAACCTCTAACAGAGATGACAATCTATTGAAATACAGTCTGGTATGTCCGTTAAAGCTAACAGAAATGCCTCTTAGTTCTTCCCTGTTGATCTCGTTCTAAATCATGGCAATTTCACTCAAAGACAAGTAGGCTTTTGCAGCATTTCTCAGAAAAAAACAACCCACAAACAGTGACCCGATCCACAGATCAACGGGTTTTCAAAACAATTTGGTCTCCCTCCAAGAAAAGTTCTTCAATCAGGCATGACAGAACTGGCCATCATCAAATCCGATAATACCGACCTCTGAAAGAACACTTTCATACAGTGGTAGTGTCTACATAATATACTTTCTTTATCTTTCAGAAATCTGTCTCTTTTGAAAGGTTCTCTGAATCAAAAGTAAAAGGAAGCTGCGACATCGACCAGAATAAGTAAACTTTTCTCCGTAAATCATTGAAGACCTTCTTCATTCATACTGAGTCAAACAGTACCAAAGGCAGGAAGATCACTTCTTCTTTCTTCTAGTCTTTTCAACATTTTCCTGTAAAATGCTTATTTTCACTTTTCCCAGAGATTCCCCCTTTACCACCAGTTTAAACTAGTTTTATAATACTTCCTGATAAGGAAACAACTCACAGGAAGTTCATGACTTGACATGACATCATGCATAGCAACAAATCCTAAATCCTAATGTAATAATCTGGCATTTTGAAACTCAAGAAGAATTCAACTTGTATACGATGCATATTTTCTGTAGCTTTGACCAGCTTTCAGCTGTATATATATATAGCAATCAAATCAAGATCAAGTTGGACCTGATCTGGGTACAAATTTCATCTTTTTTTCAAAATCTGAATTAAGGAACTTGTTCTCCAAAATGTAAGTCTGGATACAAAGGTACACAGTCACAACCTGAGAGACAAATTTTTCTTGATAAATATTGAAATATTGAAGCAAGCTATCACACGAAGAAGAAATCGACACTTCGTTAGAGAGAATTAAAGAATACAAACTGTCCAAATGAATATTTCCGCCAGATCTACGGGCTAATTGTCCAAACCGCCGATTACTGCAAAGTTGAAAGAGAAACATGCTAGATATGCTAGTACTGAGCTTCAAATAGTTCTCTAACTAATTTAAATAAAACATCAAATGACATTATGATTTAAGAAGTCTAAGTGTTCCTGCCTTCTCATAGGCTACGATATCAGCGAATCTTTCCAAGCAACGGTGCCCTCTAACATTAGACCCAACCGGGACACGTATGAAAGCGATGACTAAAACCAGATTAGGATAGCCCATGAGTTGTAACATTTTTGACAAAATATAGTCATGTCAGGAAGTACTACTGTAGTCACTTCCTGGTTAATGAACTGGCTGAAACAAAATTCTGAATTAGGGTACTTATGTTCCCTTTTTAACTTACACTTTTTTCACCCAAAAAAAAGAAAGAAGGAAACGAAAGTTTTTAACTCTTCAGTATTCTTGCTGTCCTCAGCTTTTGTTATTAAACTTACAGGCTAATAAGCTGAATTGCTTAAATACCATCAGTTAGTATACAGCAGGCACCAGGAATAATAATAATAAGAACACGATTCTATAGTTATTTATAAATAACAAATTTAAAAAATGAGAACAATTGAAGTCTACAGCTGGTTCTCTAGAATGGATGAAATAATGGCATAATCAGATATGTTCTTGAACTCTAGCTAATTGGATTACCAGAAATAAAACAATGGACTGGGGGGTTAATGACTTCTAAGGTCGGACAAGGAAAGCTCGACTTGAACTGATCTACGAAAGCTCCTGTTTTTCGTTAGCTTATCATTCTGAGGTCAACAACCAATTGAATCCAGGTTTGAAAGTCCACAAAGAAACATGTAGCAGGGGCGTAGCAAGGAATTTGCCAAGGGAGGGGCGAAGCCTGTAGGCAAACTATCTAAGCGTAGCACCACCATGGGTTGGCGCAAAGCGTACAGGAAAATTTTGGCCGAGCAGCGTCCCAGATCGCTGGAAATGGAACTTCCCAGGCCTTGGAAGTTGCATCTACGCATTTTCTATTTGAAATTACTAGCGATATCATAAAAAAAATACAAAATATATGCTCAAGGGGGAGGGGGGCGGTCGCCCCTAGCGCCCCCCCCCCTTTGGCTAAGTGCCTGACGTGTAGGTTTACTTCTGCATGATAAGTTCTGAAGATGAGAGAGAGATGGCAAAGCTAGGGATGTGGGAACGGGATGCAGTGCTAATAGGTTACCAAGTCAGTGGGTTAGGTAGTCTAGAGTGCACTTGTAGACTGGAAGCAGGTTAGGGAGGAGGGAACTACAAGAAATTTCAACAAATTAAAAACTGACCAGAGGAAAATATAATTGGACTAAAATTACCATCAATATTCAATAGAAACCACTTCATGAAGGATGAGGGCACTCTCTATTATTACACAGGGACAAGGAAAATCCTAAGTGGTGGCGCCATTCCATTTTAGATCTGTGTTTTAGATGTTACAAATTTATCTTGGGCGATTGTGTATTAATATGTTATGGGTACAAAGGTATGTATATTGATAAAGATGTAACAGGTTGGTTAATTTTGTACCACTTTTTATATCCCGATGAGAGGATATTAACAGACTACTTGCACGTGAAAGGTCAAATAATCTAGATGCAGAAAAAGCCGGTCTAGCCTTTATATGCTCTTCAAAGCTTTAGTGTAACCAAGCCAATAAAATAATTTTAATATTTCATCCTGGGTCACAATTTAAAATCAGTACTTTATTTATGATGTGACATCAAAGATGTGAACATTATAGATGTTGACAATATATGATATCACAATGCACAATGAGTCATGTTAGTACTGCAGTACATATCATATTTAAAGCTATGCATTGAGTCAATGTAACCTAACCTTACAAATGGGAATTATTCATTTTAGTCAGATGTGTCATCATAGCAGTAACACTTTCAATGCTATACATACCTGCAGTTATTATATAAACAAGAGTATACAGAATTGAAATCAGTAATTGTCTTTCAATTAAGGTGACCATATTTTTTCCAAGAAGTACAGGGTCATAATATTAATGTTGACACCCCCTCCCCCCCCCCTTTGCCACTTCCCTCCATGACAACATAATTTGGTTAAGACATATATGCGGTATGTTTAAAAGGGAGGGGTGGCAATTTGAGGTCTCTCTGAATGTTTTGGTGATATTTAAGTTTCAAGCATATGCCCAATTTTAAAGCATCATCCAGAAATAAGTTTTTTTTT
>KN887545.1:31309-42001 GCA_000934455.1 Apostichopus parvimensis | reverse complement strand
ATAGATGTACTGTGGAACCAGTCCATCATATTAACTGTGACTTCCTAATCTTTTGATCTCGTCCTGATGTCCTCCTGTTAGAAAGGTGTCTCCTCGAAAGAGTCGACATCACATCTGACATAACCCAAAATTGACACATTAATGGCATATAATAACTTGATTCAAGGTATATGGGTGTCATTTCATAAACCGAAGCAACAATCTGGGCAGTTTTTGTAACTTATCAATGTCCTGACCATATGACTTCATGCTACTCACACAGCTGAGCAATTCACAGCAACATTGAGCTTTAAAAACAACAAAGATTATATTCTCCTGGCCCTAGTTAGTTAAGTGGCGTGTATGTCAAAGGTGACATCTAAAACAAACGAGACAACACGTTGGGATAGATCACAACATGGTGGGATTGTGTCATAGACAATTATAAGTCAATATGTCCGGTTCACTTAAGAAGACGACAGCATGACGGCACAACATATAACATAGAAGGCTGGATGTCAACATGCTGAGATCACTTACAGAGACAACATGGTGGGATTGTGTCATAGAAAATTAGAAGTCAACATGTCCGGGTCACTTACGAAGACGACAGGATGCCGCCAGCATGACGGCACAACATATCACAGACTGGACGTCAACATGATGAGATCATTTGCAGAGACAACAGGATGTCAGCATGATGGGATTAGTTGCCATAGTCTAAGTCAACATGCTGAGAAGGCGTCAATTTGTCCAAATGTCCAGATTACTTTACGTCTTTAGAGACAATGGAATGTCATCATCACTATGTTGTAATATTTTGTAGGGACAGTAGGACGTCACAGTATGACCTATGGTTGGGTCTATACGAAGTTAACATCACCACTACTCTCCCCTATCCACACTACATATTGTTAAATCTGTATTTTGATTAGAATACTGTATTTCTTCATTTTTTTGATTTTTACAAAATCATAATTACCTTGTTTTTCTCTATTCAGGGATGAGCCTGAGGTAAAAATAAAATCACGGAAATTTGCAAAAATTGCGGTATAGGCTTCGGTTTGCGTATGCTACAGTGTGTTAGGATAATAGTTTTTGTCCCCGAGGTAGAACTGAAATCACGGATATTCCGCGAATTCGCAGAAAAAGCTCATGCCTGCTATTAATGAAAGTGAGGAGGGCCAACGTGCCCAGGATACCATTTGCAATTCAAACAAAAGCCTTAAAGCTCATCCCAACCAACCTGCCTCATCTCGGGACTGGCCCAGGATCATCTGGTTTTAAATCAGGATAAGAATACATACTAGAACAAACAACAAATGCAACAGACACGGTTAAAAATATCATGATGTACAACAGTTAAAAAACAAGCATCCACTGACAAATCTTTATAAAATTTACAAAAACAAATTCTTTCCTGTCTTTTTGTTTGTTTGTTGCTCTGTGCAAATCCGATCCCTGAAATGAACACGACGAGCTAAATAAGTTTGTTGGCTTTGAAAGCGAGTAGGCTTTGGCAGTTTCCTTGTTTCTCTTTTTTTTTTTGCTTTTTTCTCTTCTGTAAAATTTTACAAAAGGTCAATTTAAAGGGTGGCAAAAAAATTCCACTATGCCACCATGAATATAGCTAAATAACGAATGTTTGAATGTAAATGTATGAATATTCATTAACTATGAGAATAATGCAAATTTTGTCAAAGCTGTAAGAATACTTAACTTATATCATCTTTGTGCCAAGCATTTAGGGAGAACAAAACCACATTTTCTGTTTACCCCCAAACCAGCTAGGAGTTTCACTTCATTTTTTTTCAAATTTTTTTTTTTGTCTCCAGAAAAACTTGACCCAAATGTTTTTCCTTATAAGTCTTTACAAAAGTTAACATTAACACAGAAGACTTTGTACAAAATCTATGCAAAAATTTGGGTAACATTTAGTAGATGAAAGATCAAACTAAAGGGAAAGAGGTCGCAACTTTCCTCGATGGAATTTGATGAGCCAAAATGTTTGGTAAAACGCTTCTTTACGTAAGCAGGTGTATCAATCCTTGATGGAAAATATGACCTGATATTCTATGAAAAGTCATCCTTGGTTCTAATTAACAATTTCTTTCATAAATAATCACTCTTCATGAAAAGATCATTGTTCATGAATATTAGCTACACCTTAACACATGATGCTTAACATGAATATTCATCATGCATAATTTGCAAAACGAATATGATGAATAATTCTCATTTGCATGCCCACGTTATACAACTTGTTTATATAGCAGCTATTCCATGAATTATCATTAGACTCTTAACGAAGTGCTTACTTTGAGGGGGGAGGGGGGGGGGAAGTTACATCACATTTATATCTCATTAATGCACCTTTTTTTTCAAAGTCCATGTCATTTTACCTGGTCCATCATTCTCATAAATATTCATCATATAACTATTATTATTCATCCATTAATGAGATACAAGTAACTACTCAACCATTCGACCTGTCAGCTTGATTCCTTTAAAAGCACCAACTTATCTTCCACATTCTTTTCATTTTTTCATGTCTGATAAATCCTGCCCCTTTCCCACCAGGTCATTTAAAGTATAATATATATGATCAATTATAGGCTTGTGACACCCAGTGAACTTATTTACAGCTTTGTATCTATCTACCTGGGCTTAATTTTGATATTCTATTAATCTATCCCATGTTATGCTCAGTTATGTTTCAATGGGTCCTGTGATACCAAGATTATCTGCATGTCCTAACATTAATATTACTCCTTCCTCTCTGGTAAAGCAATTAAACTTTGCGAGTGACCTCTGAGGCTTCTGTTTCAAAAAATCACAGGCATTTATTTTCATTAATTCATTAAGCCTGTCATAAACGGTCTCATTAATATTCATGAGATGTATATATGTACAGTAGTATGGTCTATGTTCCTTCCATGATATTAACGCATTATTTATCGCAGTTAGGATCCTAGAGAAAGAGAATTTCTATGAAAAGAACGAACACACTTCCTTCACCCATATCCCTCACAAACGTGAACATTTCCTCTGGATCTTTCCTTGCGAGGGTGCGGTTGATTGGATGATGCTACCTGGTGATTAATTAATATTCATGAGATGTATATACATGCATATTTGTCCATTCATTAACTCTAATCATTAGTTTCTTACTTGTCCCTGGTGTTTTACATTGTATTTCTATCATATTCAATATATCTTCCTTTTGTTTCAAAACCATATCCATAGTTGTAACTGTTTAAATAATGTATCTGTTTCTGATAGGACCCCATGATATGAGGGTATACTGCACCTAAACCATTGAACCAGATGGCATTTTTATCACAGTGACCTCAATATTCATAAGGACTGTCCTACTTTAACTCCCCCCCCCCCCCGGCACTATAAAAGATATCTCTTAGTAGGATACCAACAATCATGGACACATGAACCGGATCCAACAATCATAAAAGCATGGCCATGATTATTCAATATAACGTGAATATTCACGAGGAATGTTCCTCTCTCTCTACAACCTCCATTTGCATTGTAAAGTGTTAGAAAACGTCTGTCAGCGAGAAAGCCCCCCCAAAAAATCATGCAAATTCCAAGCAGGACCCATCAAAAAGAGCCCCATTTTTGTCACTACTTCTCAATATAATCTGAATATTCATGAGGAATTTTCCTCCCTCCACAACCTGCATTTGCATTGTAAAGTGTTAAAAAACGTCTGTCAGCGAGAAAGCCCCAAAAAAATGTTCATGCAAACTCCCAGCAGGACCCATCAAAAAAGAGCCCCATGGTTGTCACTACTTCTCAATATAATCTGAATATTCATGAGAAATGTTCTTCTCTCTACAACCTGCATTTGCATCGTAAAGTGTTAAAAAACGTCTGACAGCGATAAAGCCCCCAAAAAAGTTCATGCAAACTCCCAACAGGACCCATCAAAAAAGAGCCCCATTATTGTCGCTACTTCTCAATATAATCTGAATATTCACGAGGAATGTTCCTTCTCTCTACAACCTGCATATTGCCGGATGCCGGATCTACACGTTGACATTCTCGTACTGGCCGAGGGCGATGCGTAACTTTTCCGTGACGGATTCATAGAATTTGATCTGTTCCACCAGGTAGTCCTTCATCATCATCTTGTAGTCGTAGACCCTCCGACGTTGGAAGTGATTGATCTCGGCCATCATCGTGTAGGAGACCACGTCCGCTCTGCCCTTGATGGATTCCGCCTCGTCAAACTCCATCTTCTGCTCCTCTCGTTGCTTCTGGCATTCTCGCACCGTCGAGATGGTGTGCTGGAAAAAAAAAATTCAAAACGTCAGAGAATACATACATACATACACACACACATAATAGACACTTATATAGCGCTGCTACATCGAGATTGTAGCGCTATGACTACTTAGCCTTGGTCATTGGTAACTTGTCACACCTACACACCAAAGTGACCGCAATTCAATCAATCTCTCCTGGGGCACCACAACTGTGTGTCCCCTGGGGGACTTCCCATAGGGTGCAGCCACAAACCGGCGCACGCAACTATAATTACAAGTTACCTCGCAATTCCCCATTTACACACCTGGGTGAAGAGAGGCGTATGGAGATAAAGTGCCTTGCCCAAGGACACAATGCAATGATCTGGCCAGGGCTCGAACCTGTAATCCTTAGATCACCAGTCCACTGCCTTAACCACAATGCCCCCAGAGAAGTGTTGGGAGGTGGCAATAAATACAGAGTTCTGGGAACCGTGGACTTAACTGATATGCGATCGGTAGTACAGTCTCTGATTTAAATCGATAAATAGAAACAAAATTGACAACTGTTTCAAATGTCCCTATAATCGGTCACTCGTGCAGACTTGGAGCGAGGCCTCGATCATTCCCATATTCTAGCAGGGAGTCGCTTGCAATCGTACCTGACATCATGCATCTGCGCTTACTTGTCCTGGAGTATTTTAGAAATCAAGTATGAATACTAGTATAAGATTGAGTATTCAATGTGCTCCTTCTGCTTCTCTTACTCACACTAACAACTTTTTACTCCTACTAGTACTAGGAGCATTTTAGAAATCAAGTATGGATACTAGTATAAGATTGAGTATTCAATGTGCTCCTTCTGCTTCTCTTACTCACACTAACAACTTTTTACTCCTACTAGTACTAGGAGCATTTTAGAAATCTAGTATGGATACTAGTATAAGATTGATTATTCAATGTGTTTCTACTTCTCTTCTGCTTCTCTCACTCACACTAAGAACTTTGTGCTCCTACTAGTACTAGGAGCATTTTAGAAATCTAGTATGGATACTAGTACAAGATTGCATACTGATGGTGTTTATACTTCTCTCCTGCTTCTCTTACTCACACTAAGAACTTTTAACTCCTACTAGTACTAGGAGTATTTTAGAAATATAGTATGGATACTAGTACAAGATTGAGTACTGAATGTGTTTATACTTCTCTCCTGCTTCTCTTACTCACACTAAGAACTTTGTGCTCCTACTAGTACAAGGAGCATTTTAGAAATCTAGTATGGATACTAGTATAAGATTGCATACTGAATGTGTTTATACTTCTCTCCTGCTTCTCTTACTCACACTAAGAACTTTGTGTACTCCTACTAGTACTAGGAGCATTTTAGAAATCTAGTATGGATACTAGTATAAGATTGAGTACTGAATGTGTTTATACTTCTCTCCTGCTTCTCTTACTCACACTAAGAACTTTTAACTCCTACTAGTACTAGGAGTATTTTAGAAATCTAGTATGGATACTAGTATAAGATTGAGTACTGAATGTGTTTATACTTCTCTCCTGCTTCTCTCACTCACACTAAGAACTTTGTGCTCCTACTAGTACTAGGAGCATTTGAGAAATCTAGTATGGATACAAGTATAAGATTGCATACTGATGGTGTTTATACTTCTCTCCTGCTTCTCTTACTCACACTAAGAACTTTTAACTCCTACTAGTACTAGGAGCATTTTAGAAATCTAGTATGGATACTAGTATAAGATTGATTATTCAATGTGTTTCTACTTCTCTCACTCACACAAAGAACTTTGTGCTCCTACTAGTACTAGGAGCATTTTAGAAATCTAGTATTGATACTAGTACAAGATTGATTATTCAATGTGTTTATACTTCTCTCCTGCTTCTCTTACTCACACTAAGAACTTTGTGCTCCTACTAGTACTAGGAGCATTTTAGAAATCTAGTATGGATACTAGTATAAGATTGCATACTGAATGTGTTTATACTTCTCTCCTGCTTCTCTTACTCACACTAAGAACTTTGTGCTCCTACTAGTACTAGGAGCATTTTAGAAATCTAGTATGGATACTAGTACAAGATTGATTAGTTTATACTTCTCTCCTGCTTCTCTTACTCACACTAAGAACTTTGTGCTCCTACTAGTACTAGGAGCATTTAGAAATCTAGTATGGATACTAGTACAATATTGAATACTGAATGTGTTTATACTTCTCTCCTGCTTCTCTTACTCACACTGAGAACTTTGTGCTCCTACTAGTACTAGGAGTATTTTAGAAATCAAGTATGGATACTAGTATAAGATTGAGTATTCAATGTGCTCCTCCTGCTTCTCTTACTCACACTAAGAACTTTGTGCTCCTACTAGTACAAGGAGCATTTTAGAAATCTAGTATGGATACTAGTATAAGATTGAATACTGAATGTGTTTATACTTCTCTCCTGCTTCTCTTACTCACACTAAGAACTTTGTGCTCCTACTAGTACTAGGAGCATTGAGAAATCTAGTATGGATACTAGTATAAGATTGAGTACTGAATGTGTTTCAATTTCTCTTCTGCTTCTCTCACTCACACTAAGAACTTTGTGCTCCTACTAGTACTAGGAGCATTTGAGAAATCTAGTATGGATACTAGTACAAGATTGCATACTGATGGTGTTTCTAGCTCTCTTCTAATTGCTGTTTTGGTCAATCCAACTCTTGTGAGTTAAATTGTTCAAAGCACATTGGCCGTTAATGATCTCACCTTGTGGAAATTAATCATATCAGGAAAACAGGACAGCATGCCAGTGTATTCTCGTAGGAAATCTTCTAACCGGTAGTTATCGTTCTTGGGCTGCGCGGCGAACAGGTCCCCGATCTCGTTGTACGTCCTGCCGGTGAATTTGATAGCATCCGTCAACTGCTGAGAGCCTGGAGAGAGGCGAAAAAAAACCGAATTGGTGAGAGAACCATGTCATAACCCATTGCTGGCTATGAATGGATGAAGGGGGTGAGGACTGGTAAGAGGGGGTGAGGACTGGTAAGAGGGGGTGAGGACTGGTAAGAGGGGGGTGAGGACTGGTAAGATGGGGTGAGGACTGGTAAGAGGAGAGAGAGGACATGGGCAGGGGAACCAGTAGATTTAGGAAAGAGAAGACTAAATGGCTGATAAAGTAATCGGGAATAGAGCAAGATCATACCTGGTTACATATTTATATAAAAATTAATTTCAGAGTGATATTGATAAATCATTGATTCAGCAGATTATGGTGACCAAGTATCACTGTAAGATGAAGCTATATGACACTTTCCATATTAAGCAAACTATCTATTTTGGGGACGGCACTAGAAAATCGATTCATGGTGACCATATTTACATATATTATATAGTGATTTGGAAAAGAACATACTTACATCAATTGGGGGAGAATACAGATAGAAGCATAACTATATTAGTATGAGCTATTAAGATATTCATACGAGTTCTTCGGAGTATTAAAACACAAACATTTTGTGGTTTTGGGACAATACAGAATTAGTCAAGTCAACATTTAAAGTCATCTGTTATCCCATGTACTAACAAGATCCAAGCCTACGAAAATTGGATAAAAATTAATTAACAAACCATAGTGAAAGGAAATCTGAAAAAAACAAAATTTACAACATAAACAGAAACTATGGGAGAGGGAAAAAACAAAGAAGCCACCAAACTATAACAGAAATGATTTCTTGTAATTAATGAATTATTGTTGTTAAATTTGCCTTGAACACTAACATGCATGGCATTTCTAAAGGGCTAATTTAAAAGTCTAAACTGTAGCAGAGGAGAAATTGACATTAAAACTGTCTCGAGTCTTTAAGTCTTCTCAAACAGTCGGTTTTGTTTTTCCAGTTTCCTGTCTATTTTGTAATAGTTATATTGTATTATATTATATGATGGTATCCTTGCAAAGGAGCACTTGTATCTCAACATTTACTTTCTGATAGGGTGGAAAATTTGTTCTTATTTTTAGTAGAAAGTTAAAGTTAGACTTTCAAAAGTAAAGTCTTGTATCAAGGCCTTTTCACATGACTTATACAACATTCAACCCCTGGGTCATTGGTAACTTGTCACACATCCCGTACACCCAAGTAACATCCCACACACACAAGTTGCACATCCTGCACACCCAAGTGACACATCCTGCACACCCAAGTGACACATCCCGCACACCCAAGTGACACATCCCGCACACCCAAGTCACAAATCCCGCACACCAAAGTTGCACATTCCGTACACCCAAGTCACACATTAAAAATGCTTTTCCCAGGGCACCACATCAAAATGTCCCCTGAAGGACTTCCTCCTAATGGGTGTGCCACAAAATCAGAGCACGCAACCATATGTACAAGTTACCCATACACACGCAACTATTTATAGAAGTTACCCATGCATTAGTGAAATAATCTCTCACTTTTTTTAATTAATTTATTTGAATAGTTAGCCAAAGCATTGCTTGAGTCGAAAGATAAAAATAGTATTATATTCTTTTTTCCAACAAAATACTAAAACAACCCAAGGTACACTGGGTTACTTTTAACACTCAACGACCAATTATTTTAACCACTAACATAGATCAATGTAAGTGGTTAAAATTAAAAATTTTCCCCCAAAACTTGTGAGCCAATGGCTACTCTGTCAATATTGGTCATGGGAGACATGTTACATGAACTCCAGTCGAACACTAGTTAAGGTCAAATGTTTCTAAATATACTGTTTTAACTGAATAATAAGTTACTTTAAACACTACATCTACACTACACTTCACTACACTTCACTACATCTACACTACACTTCCCTACACTTCACTACACTACACTTCACTTCACTACACTTCCCTACACTTCACTACATCTATGTTACAACAACTTTTACAGGGATCAAGATCTACTAAAACCACATAAAATTGCACAACAATCATATGAAGATAGACAAAATGTATGTTTATTTGTCTTTTAACTTCTTCTGTGTCTCCCATTTGCATTTTTTCATTTTCCATATTTATATGCAAATTTGTGCTGATGTCTCAATACGTCCTGTGCTATTAAAATGAAGCGCCTTACATGGGATAAAATATTGCAGACAAGGCTACATGGGTTTAACTCGATTCCCTGTTTATAGACAAAGAAATGTAACAATCTTGTCAGTTACTGCATGAATTACACAGGAGGACAGTGTGACACCTAAGGTTTTTTTTTTTTTTTTAAGAGACAACATCTACAGAGCTTTGAACTTCTCATATTTGTGATACGGTAACCTTCCTTCAATACCTATTGGTCTCTATGTGTAAATGCAACTTAAAACGACTGGGAAGTGTCTTTTCCGACAATCAAGGAGTATTTTTGGCCAAGAAAAAGCTGGGTACGCTCTGCGCCTACCTGACCTACTGATCCTCCCCCCCCTTGTGAACATTTCGGCAGACGCCCTTGCTTGGACCTCCTGGTAGGGGCCCCTTTGGGCCAGGAGCCGGGGGCCCCAGGCTCATCGTTACGCCCGTTGGGCACGAAGAACTAGAATTAAAAGTTGCAGTTTGACGTGGATTTCATTAATACCTATTAGATATTATCAGTAAACGGATTATTAGTCCGATGAAAAAAAATGACGTTGTATCTCGAAACATGAGGGGGTTACTCTGATTTGTCGACCAATCAGAGCAACCTGCAATGAGTAACCTTCCCAAGGTTTGTGGATATGAACTGAATGCAGGATACTGCTTGATAACTCCTTTGTTACGAGCGTTGTGGGTGTCGCTGCAGTTTAGAAGACCCCTTAGCTATACTGAGGACTGTCAGAATGTATCCAATTATGCGTGTATGTTAAATGGCTAAATGGTAAAATGTCTACTCAAACGCTGCATACATTTTCTTTCATCTTGAAATTGGAGGGATATTCCAGTGGCTAAAGTTGATAAAAAAATACAGGAACATTTTATGATCTACCTATTGATCAAAACCACACCCACAAAGTATTTCGTATCATGAAGATATTTTATAAATAAGATATTTTTTTTAATTTGGTGGGTATTTTGGGAATGCATGTGGCAACAGCATTTTGAATGATGCCATCATTAGAAATTCAGCTGATATTTTTTCCCCTTTTCTTCTTTATAGTTATTTATTTGCCTGTTCACAGACCAAAAAAAAATATATATTTCTATGAAAAAGTTTTGCATTTTTATGGAATTTTAAACACAGAGAACCTTGACAGGGAAAAACATTCCAAATGTATTAGGCATTAATGATAAATCAACAAAATTATTACGATAGGAAAGTCAGGGCTTTGAAGAACATTTGCTGTCAGGACACCACATTACCACCAACTGTGATAATGTCACTAGGAAGTATCGGAAGGGTTTAGCCAGTTCAAACAGGTTACATTCAAACAACCATTTCCTGAGGGGGGGGGGG
>KN887545.1:2654-21482 GCA_000934455.1 Apostichopus parvimensis | reverse complement strand
AAGACGTCGCACCTGCCCACCACGGCGTGGGTAGTCATTCTGTCGAGCCACCTCTTCAGCTGATCCATTCTCTTCTCTATAAAACTCTCCTCGTATCTCCCTGCAAAACAACCGGTAAAGGCGGTGGAGATGACCCATTCCACCAGGTGCGTAGCCAAGGGGGGGGGGGGCGAAAGGGGCAGCTGCTCCCCTTGAGCATACTTTTTTAATTTTTTTTTTTTTAATGTTTTTCATGATATCGCTAGTAATTTCAAAAGAGAAAATGCTAAGATGCAACTTACAAGGCCTGGGAAGTGACATTTCCAGCGATCTGGGAGGCATTTTCAGCCAAAAATTTTCTCGTACGCTTCTTCGCGCCAACCAATGGTGACGCTACGCTTAGATAGTTTGCAATGCCGTATCTACGGCTGTGATAGTTTGCCTACATTTTCGCCCCTCCCTTGGCAAATTCCTGGCTAAGCGCCTGCATTCCACAGCTATCCTTAAAAGTTTTAACAGCTAGCAGAGCCCAAAATCTATATCAGGAGTTACTTTTGAAGTTTCAAAACTTTCTTGGCATTCCTCCCCACCACCCACCCCCCACTGATAACAATTCCCGCAAGTATAAAATAAAGCAGTTATGACATCCTCTTCTCTATAAAACTCAACTCGTATCTCCCTGCAAAACAACAGGTAAAAAGACTGTGGCGATGATGACCCGTTCCACAGCTATCCTTAAAAAGTTTTGGCAGGCTAGCAGAGCCCAACAATCTATATCAGGAGTTACTTTCGAAGTTTCAAAACTTTCTTGGCATTCCCACACACCACTCCCCCCCCCCCCCGGACTACTTATGATGATTCCCGCAAGTATAAATATAGCAACTACGACATTCCCTTCTCTATAAAACTATCCTTGTATCTTCCTGCAAACAACCGGTATAGACGACGGTGATACGTTCCACAGCTATCCAAAGCGTGGGGACACAAAAGTTTTATCAGTTAGTAGAGCTCACAATCTAGTCAGGAGTTCCTTTTGAAGTTTCAAAATTTCCCCCTTTTTATTTTTTGCCCATCCCCTTGTTATTAACGTTCCTACAAGTGTAAAAATTAGCAGCTGTAACATTACGAGCTCCTACCCAACAGGGTTGCGCTGTTCAAACTCATATGTCCAATACGAAATGGTGTAGCTTCAATAGTCAAGGACTTTACTAAAACCAAGAAGCCGGTTGGTTTTGAGATTCCTTGCCATATAATTTGCTCAAAAATTCCGCAGATATCTGACTAAAATGTAGAAGCGAGGTTTAACTTAGTCCCAGATATGAAGTGAAAACAAGAAAGGATCGGACAGATTTCCATCTCTTGTTGTCTAACGATACAAGACCAGATTAGCTACTCGGGGAGCAAACACTTCAAAGTGACATTACAGGCAGTATTACTTCCTATAGTGTTGCATTAAGGTTCCTGAATAGGTATAGGCTCCAGTTTGCATATGCTACAGTGTGTTAGGATAATAGTTTTTTGTCCCCGAGGCAGAAAAGAAATCACGGATAATCACGAATTCGCGGAAAAAGCTCATGCCTGAATAAAGGCCAAAGGTTAAAGACACCTTTTAAAAATTGGGATAAAATGTTACTTTAGCGAAAGCGAAAACAAAACTTATTTTGTTTTACAGAATCTCATGACATGCTTGTTATAACTTTTGCTGCTTACAACATGCGATAAAATCTTACCTGTGACTTGTTTGTCAGGCAGTGGGGGGACAACAATTGTAACAAATTTTGTGCTTAACCTCTCGTAGAGCCAATCAAAGTGTTTGTACCTCCGACTAACTTGGATACCGGTATTCTAATCGAAGACGGAAGAAGAAGAAAAAGAAGAAGAAGGTGAGGAACATATGCAATTGTGATTGTCCACGGTCCACTGTGTCAGTATCATGTAATATATATAAACTGTTGAAAACTAAACTTCTAGTACACCATCAAATGATACCTGTCTGATGAGGTGGGTGCCATGGTAACAGAGAAGGTCAAAGGGTGACACTATAATGCCATGGCAACAGATCAAAAGCAATGAAAATATCTGCTGTGGTAGTACTACGTAATTTAGAAACTGTTGCAAAGTAAACTTCTATGTACATCATCAAATGATACCTGTCTGCTAATATGGGTGCCATGGTAACGAATAAGGTCTAAGGATGACACCGTAATGCCATGGCAACAGATCAAAAGCAATGAAAATATCTTGATATTAGAGATATTATCTAGGCACAAGAATAAAATTTGATTTGTTGTAGAACATTAAGAGACAAATCTGTTTATGAAACAAAGGAAATTCAAACACTTTGTTCAAGACTTAAGCAAGCCTTACATTTCACTACGAAGCCTACACATTAATGACTTCAAGTGGTAGGCAAGCTACATATCCTTTCAGCATAACAAGCAAGGGCAAAGGGCAAAAAGGCACTTGCATATTTCTTCTAGTAGACACACTTTTTGCTTGCATAAATTTGCTGTATACTTAATTCAAGGATAATTCTACAGGGGACTTTCATGTTATTCAGTAGATTTTTTTTGGTAATTGATGGCATATTTTTATATTAGTATTTAAGTGGCTTAAAGTGTGAGTTTCTAGGTATGTATTTAAGACAAGTTATACGGATTAACGTAGTGCCACTAGCATGTGTTGTTTTGGTTCCATCACTAGACTTCAACTTAATGTTTGGCAGTCTATAAACATTTTGTTTCTTTAAATTATCACTTACTGATGGAGTTATTTGGTAGGCAATGTACGTCTTCATGCCATGAAGTTTGCTGGCTTTCTTCGGGTTTTTTATATCGACAGTGAATCCCTCTGTACTCTCCCATACCGGCCCTTCGTCGCTGTCCTGTCGGCAAGGAAAGACCAAACAAAATGGAAAACATTCAACAAATATACAACTTCGCCCCAAACCCCCACCGCCCGCCCCAACCCCCCCCCCAAAAAGAGTGTCTATTAGCACATTTACACACCTAGCTATAAACCAGGGATGAGCCTGGGGTAAAAAAAAATCACAGATCTTTGCAAAAATTGCGGTATAGGCTCCAGTTTGCGTATGGTACAGTGTGTTAGGATAATAGTTTTTGTACCCGAGGTAGAAAAGAAATCACGGATATTCCGAGAATTCCGCGGAAAAAGCTCATGCCTGATAAACCTAATTTACATTTGCCAAAATATTGACCTTAGAGGCTCAGACCCCCCCTCTTCTGAGTCAGTTTCGATGACCCCTGGCCGTGCCACACCCATCATTTTTATAAAATCCTTTATTCCCCGCTGGCAATTTCCAGCTCCTTATGCCTTAATCATGTGGGGAAAAAAACCCTGAGAATTTATCCCGCCCCCTCTACCCCACCCCCCCCACAACCCAGCCAACTTATACATCCTGTGTAAGCCACTCTTCTATATGATCTACAACCCCCTGCCGCACCTTTTAAACTTTGACATCCTGAGAGGAACAATGACAAAAAATGGGAGGTTTAAAGTTTCATCTATAGAAGACTGTGAGAGACAAAGGTTACTGGAACGACGAACATTGAAAATTTCCAATATTTTTCTACCGCTTCCTCCCTCCCCCCTCCCCCCTCCGCCCCCTGCACTTGGGCAACACTTTTTTATTGCTTTTAACACATGTTGGTGCTTTTATATTATGCTTAAAAGCACTTTTAGGAACATTACATGAGCTAGCTGTATGAATATCCTGTTTCTTATTAGATGAAAGGGTTTTGGAACATTACAATCTCACTAACAGTGTCCGGAAGTATCCTACATGAAAGCTGCTCGAATAACTATAGAGTGATATTTAGCATTAGAAAGTTTGTCCCAACTGGCTGATTTTCATACTCTATCTGAGGCACTGTGTCAAAACTAGAACCCTTAATGGAGCTGCAGCCTCTTGCAGCCAGGCTGCAAAGGGCATTGTAACCTTCTGTGATATACATGTAGTTTTCCACACAGTAGGCAATGCTGGTCTGCAGAGGAACTCTCTACCATTTGATATGTGGTACTCCCCTACACGTCACCAACTACGAAGTTGGTCTGACCTTCCCTCCTTGAGATAACATGTTGACAAGGTTTTCACCATTTCACCCCTGGTGACCCCAAATGACCTTTGATCTCCACCAAAATTGAATAAAGCTTTGCTGCAGGGGGATCTGCAGCTCTCGCAGCTTTTTAGTAAGGTTTTGAAAAGGTACGTTTAATAGTTGAGAATTATGGAGCAAGTTCTCGCACCTTTGGGTCTACAATCGATAATTCAATACATAGAGAGGATAGCCAAACAGGCTTCAAGCTTTCTTAAAGGGTGTGAAGACTCGCGCAAAAAGGAACGTCTAATGCCGGTTATCTGACTACTTTCGAATGAGGTGTATGTAACAGAAGTGTTAGACACCACCATCGATCCCAGAAAATACACACACAGCTTGCTACCGTCGGTAATTAGACACTAGTGTACAGTCAGTGCTTACAGCTGCGGTCAATACCCACAGCACAGTGTACAAACGATACAGCGATGGACATCTCAGGTCCAGCTAAAGATTACAAGGTATCACGTTTCATTACTGTCTGCATTTTGTAGCGACAAGAGAGAAACTTCACTTGCAAGCAACAGAAAGTTAACTTTTTCACAGGGCGGCACACGGTTTGGGGCGAGTCTTCAATGCCTTTAAGTTATGTTCGCACATGTACTCACAATGATATGATAGAGTGGGTTTTCTGCTAAAGATCTTGACTTGGGTTGTGTTCCCAGAAGATACGCATCTCCCCCTGCCTTGGCAAAAACTGAAAAACGACTAAGAGAAGAAGGAAGGAAAAAAAAGAAGATGTATATGTGAAGAAAAGAAATTGAGAAGTATGTGGAAAATCTAACTTACTGTAACACTAAAATAGAGTTATTCATTACGCAATGAGCTTACTTACTGCAAGAGGAAGTAACACTAAAATGAGGTATTCATAACACAAAATGATATCTTACTGTAACACTAAATAACACAAAAATGAATTATTCATAACACAGAAAGCTATTACTTAATACTGTAATAGATTTGAAATGCAACGTTGTCACACTGTCAGGGGAGCCAAAAAACATTCAAAATGATCATTATTAAAGTTAAAATCTCTTTTCAACATAAAATCTTGCCCCTATACGGCTGTTTACAGGTGAGCCTGAAGAGAAAAAAAAACCCTCATTCCTGCAGAAAATGGATCGTGATATTCATCATTCAAGATGTGAATTGTTTAACAGTCAGCCATAGATCAGGAAAGTTTGAAAATTTCCTGAATCTTTTGCCATGTCCTCAAAATGCTATATACTTTACTGGAATGTCTCCCCCTTGCCTGAACGTCAATGCACTCTGAATTCAGGGCATCAGGCATAATTTAGTCATTTAGAGGATGGATGTCTTTGCGTGACATTGTGTTTCCTGCCTGTGGAGGCACGCCAGGCCCATTCAATATGGGGCAGGGGGGGGGGGGGCGTCATGTAACAAGGTCTGACACTGTGACATATGTCCATCGGCATATATTACAGTATATAATCCTCATTTTTTGGCGGGACCCGGACAAATTGACGCCTGTATCCGTCTCTCCTTTCTATGGTAACACAGAATCACGCTTCTTACTTTGCAAAGCTCTTCTTGACAGTTCCTTTCCCGGACGCGTCCGCAGTTTTCGGCCTAGTTCTGTTTGCCGATTGGAGACCAAAATTATTCCCTGATCCGTTGACCCCTGAATCCTGAAAAAAAAAAAAAGTGTCAAGATGGTCACAATAAACCAACAAACAAAATTGAGATATGGGATTTCAAGTTATGTAAAATATATCATTCTAAGATTAGTACAAAAAGTTCTCCCCACCATCCTAATATCTTCTCCCCATCCTGGCATTCACTCCCCCCCCCAAAAAAAATAAATAAATAAAGTGTTAAAGGTATGGTAGAGAGATTAATACTGGTTATTAAGGACAAAGGGAAAATTATTTATCATAACTTTGCTATTTCTCTCTCATGATGGTGGAGGAATAACCAATTTGGGTCACCATGGTGACCAATTAGGGTCACCAATAAAACATTGCATTTTATGACATGATGTAGATTGACAGAAAATGAATGCAAGGAATACCATGTCGGCAAATATGCTAGAGTTTAACGCTAATCTGGTCAGCGAGTCTGCAGACGATATCAGACCGTATCTGACTCTGAGCGCCTCGGACTTCAAACTTTCGAAGCAATTTCAAAAGTTGGTGTGCAGGTCGCCATGACAACATAAAATGCCTCGACTCGAGTGGACTCGAAGAGAGGTGATAAATCGCTCCAAGTTTAAAAGTGCATTGACAAAGAGTGCATGAGAGTGGTACAAAGGTTATTTTTCATAACGTGAAAACCAATTAATAATTTTTATGTTTCATAAGTGCTTTATTATGGAATAAAAACAAGAACTGAAACAATAGGTTGTTCCTTGACGATGATGTTCCCTGAAAATCATACGATAGGCTCGTCACGACTCATTAAAATACCTTTTCTTACGGTAATAAATCTTACCTCATTCCCCTCGAAGAGGTTACCTGTTCTACCAAAACTTTGTAAACAACACTCTACATATGTATATATATTTATCTTTTTTTTGCAATTTACAACAGTGCTGATTTTTTTTTTTTTTCAAAAAAAAAAAATTCTGAATTAATAACAAAAATGTAACTTCCATGAAGGAGAAAATAATTCGCTTAAAAGAGAGTATTAGCAGAGTAAAATTTACTTCAACGATAAATCAAATGAATTGCTCGATATTTAGTCTCGGACATGTTTAGTTCTATCGCAACCATTAATAGTGGCACAGTACAAGATTACTGTGTGGGAATGTACAATAATCACATAGTAGTATGTGTAATGTATGCAACACAGCATACTTGCTATTGATCAGAAAATTTCCATTAATTGAATATGGTCCATGGTCCATGTGATACGTACAGTATACAGATGTTAAAGTAATACTGCATGCATCTCGGTAATTATCACAAATGTACTTTTATACAAAGATTTTTTTCTTTTCTTTAATTTTCATTCCGAATTATTAACATGCTATGAAATTATGGAATGATCTTGCAATATATATATATATGTAGCTTCTATGTATACACAAATGGATTTTGACTGACCACTGGGATGAAGACCCTCGGGAATTGTCGAACCACGCACCCGACCGTGGCCGTCAGAGCAACATGTCCCACGAATGATCTACAGAGCCTAGATGTAATATTAAGTTATTAGCTCTCTACATTCTTGAAATGATGTACATGGATGACATTTAACTTCTGATCTACATATATATGTGGTACTACTACAATGTGCCCTGAAGTGATTATGCTACATTATAGGTAGTCAGTATAGGCCCCAAGTTATAGCACGCTATAATTTGCTAGAAGTCTTCAAAAAGTACTTTCCTGGAAGGTCTTTACTCTCCAAATTGTTCTCAGACACTTTTAAGGAACACACAAGATGACTGAATGTCCCAGTGCGCAAAAATTTCCTCGAAAAAGATTGTAATAAGAACAGTTTAAGAATTTTGACCAAAGGTGACCATATTTGAATATCTAGCATATTTGGGGCCAATACAGCATACCTTTTAATGTGATATATATATAGTCGGGACAATGTTTAATTTTAATACATTATATCATTTTCATTTGCTTCACTTTTGACAATAATTGAGGCAAACTGAGCTACATTGTATTTACATATACATACTGTATGTATATCCCGGTGGAGCCTGAAAGTTTTCCCACTGTTCTGGATTTTCCAACTCACTACAATTTCAATCATATACATATATATATATATCTATATATTACTGCTTAATTTGCCGCAATTATTTTTTGGAGTACATTTTAATGATGAAATATTATTATTAATTTTCATTTCTGCTGTCAGCTGGCCAGGCGCGTAGCCAAGGGGGGGCGAAGGGGGCGGCCGCCCCCCCCTTGAGCAAATTTAAAAAATTTTTTTTTTAATGTTTTTATGATATCGCTAGTAATTTCAAAAGAGAAAATGCTAAGATGCAACTTACAAGGCCTGGGAAGTGCCATTTCCAACGATCTGGGAGGCATTTTCAGCCAAAATTTTCGTGTACGCTTCGCGCCAACCATGGTGGCGCTACACTTAGATAGTATGCAATGCCGTATCTACGGCTCTGAAAATTTTATACATTTTCGCCCCCCCCTTGGCAAATTCCTGGCTACGCGCCTGCAGCTGGCCCTGTAAACAACTATACAAATTTACATAATTTAACTACCTCTGAACAATACACCAATGTGTATGCACATTGGTTAGAGGTACTATTATCACACACAGAGGAACTTTGCATACATTAAATAGTTTCACTTAATAAAAACCCAGGAGAATTCCTAACTCTTGATTACGTCGACTCATCAAAAAAAAAAACGCAACTTAGGCAAAATGGTGCGACGGTATGTTTTTATACACAGCTTCGTAGAAACTGACTTTGCATGACAAAAGAAAAGTTATCATTGGCATGAGAAAATAAACTGAAGAAGATTTTAAAATAGTTTCATATGTAGCAATTAAATCTGATATTTAATGATAACAACACTGTCAAGTTTTGATACAGTTGAAACTTTAGTTCATACGTAAATAATGCAGAAAGTGATCAAGTATATATTGTTATGAGTGAGAATATTTTGGCAAACTTTTGCGATACAATCCATAATTTTACTAAACTGCTAATGCAGTGTAGCTTAAACTGTTTAGAAAGATTAAGATGTTGGTAATAGTAGCGTTGCACACATTTATCACCACTTCTGTACTTGACCTGCCAAAAATAATGGTCCAAAGCCGGTCCAGCTCCCAAGCAGGAATTCGGTCATTTTGGATCACCAGATCGACCGTTTGCCGTTTACAGGAAATGAATTTATTCGAAAAGATAATCAACGAATCATTTCGTAATTCCAATTTGCTACTGTACACGTGTGCGTCTGGCCAAGCATATGCACAGTATGGACCGGAATTGAACAGGATTGGAACCGGGAGTGAGCAGTGCTAGAAAGACTGTATGTACATACCAGGTGTTCCAGGCACGGTATAGCCAGAGTACAGTTGTTGTGTTGAGACAGATAAGTGTAGGAGTGAACTTAATACTCAACAACTCATATATGCCTGCAAACTGCACTTAAATATATTTCCATATATATCATAGATCAGCTCAAGTATTTAGAGCTTCTGTAATTAAAAATGCATAATTGTGCTATCGGTGCTGACCAAACAAAAACAAAAACAAATTATAAAAAATTGGCAATTTCGGTGTTAAAGGCTGGTCTAGTGAAACATGAAGCATGTTGCCCACAATTTATAATTTTTAAATATTTTTTAATAAATAATTTTTAGATTTTTAATTTTCAATTTATCCAAAATACATGTCCTTTAGTTGCCTGGTACTGTGCGGTATATATGTGAATGTGACGAAAGGGGAAATTTGCATAAAAATTAAAAATTATTTTTATATATTTTTTATTTTGATGAGTGATCAAGTATTTAAACTTGACTTGAGAGAAGAGTGGGGCAGGGATATTTTGTGATATGCCCCCACAGTTAAAAGAGTGGGGGGTGGTGGGTGGGACATGTACCCCCTCACGGGTTCTAAGCCCATGATCATATCATACAATGAGTGCCCAAATGAGGTTTTTTTTCCCCCTCACTTTGCCTGTTCAAACCTCACAGTTCAAGGACCTTCAAATGTTGAGAAAAATTTGTTTTCCTTTTACAGACTTTTTCCTCATTTATCCAGACTGCTTGGGAACCATGGTGTCCATGTGGTTTTGCTTGCATTGTGCACATATATATATATATAGAAAATATGGGCAAATAATATCTGCTTTGATAAGTTGAAATCATAATTTTTTGTTTACAAAGTTTGCATGAAAAAAGTTGCTGGCACTTTTTACTCTGGCAGCTGTGCTCTGGAAAAAGTGGAAGGTTACCGTTTCTTTCGTGGTGTCCGGTTTCCGTCGTAGTTTCACCTGTGAAGTATCGGTGGTCGCGACCCCCTTCTGCAAAAGGTCGAGTCGGGAAATGATGGGAGGAGGTCTTAAAAAATCCGAATTAATAAAAAGGACTGATTTGAGGCAACAAGATTATGAATGATGACTTTTTGTTAGGCCGTACCAGACGATTTACATGTCCAGTCAAAAAAATTGACGTGAGGACTGGAAAATTCCAAATTAAAAGGATTGACTTTCTGAGAGGCACAAAAATTAATTTTTATATGTCATAGAGTATCATATGTTTAAGGGAAAAAAGTTTGACCGTTTCGATGAAAGTATGAAAAGATATATACACACGATGGTTCACATCAAATCAAACTTGAACAACAAAAAAAATTAATGAGTAGATCATAAAACGAGAAAACATTTTCCAGAATCATGTACTGTATATGATAACCCTTGAATAATATGTATAAAGGTCTGTACAACCAGTTTCATCATGTAATTTAACGATTGCATAACATATATCCCAGTAGTACGTAGATACAGTATTCCGACTTGTGTGTAAAGAAAACATGAAACCTGTTTAATTCACATAAAATTCTGTCTCAGCAAACAAGTGAGGGGTGAGGGAAAATAAAAGTGATGAGGGGAAGGGGATGGTTGGGGGTACTGGGAGGGGAGGGGAGAGAAGCAATGATGCCCAGCTTCTGATAACCAAACTTTTCTATGAGGAAACTCTACTATATGATACCGGTAGTTGTTACACAGTGTACCACAGAATGGAGTACCTCGGCAGGGAGGGGAGGGGAGGGGGTACCGGTAGTTGTTACACAGTATACCACCAAATGGAGTACCCTGGCATTCGAATAGCTGAAACCCAATTCCCTATAACTATGTACTACTATTGTACCTGAACATGTATACCGAAAGAAAATAAATATTGGTAACATGACACACTTTTCCATTGTATGTTAATAAATATATAGTACTGTATTAGTAACCACAGCAACCAAATACACAGCAACAATGAACCTTTTTTTTCACCTTATATATTGTTACAATAAAAATAAACACACTCAAAACTGTGATATATATACCCCATATATATATATATTTGCATACATGTCAGTTTATACACAAGTCTGTATGACTAGATAGAAACCTTTACATGCTTTTGGTGCAAGGTGTCTATGTGCAGGAAGCAAATGAAATGTAGAGTATTTGAGGGAAGCGGTCTAAGAATATTTGAGGAATGCTAAACATGCATGTGGATATGGGGGCAGGGGAGGGAAGGGGGTGTGGGAGGGCGAGTGGGAGAGTATGCGGGGAAAGCTAACAAAGTGGGCAAATTTTTACAGTTGAATTAGGCAAAGAAAAGTGCACTAATTATTATCAATATGTCAGTTGTAAGCAATATACAAACATAAGGTGAAATTCCCTTTTCAAATATGACTAGGGTGAGGGGGAGGGGGGGGTTGGAAAGTGGTTAGGGACAGTATTTTAATTTGTGACATCATAGTGCACTCGGAGGTAAAGTATGATTACTTTCCCTCATATTTTTTTTTTTCTCACAATTTTACCCAATCATCGTAATCAATCGTGTCTTAATTGACACCGAGACAAATGTCCATATTTATGATATCATAATTAAACTTGCTCAAGTCTCCAATCTTTGCCTGTGAAGGAATGTATAAAAAATGGCAAATTTGGACAATTTCTGGTAGACCCTCCCAAATGGGATGATATTTCTGCCTCTCTTTTGGGATGCACAAGTTTCTCCTCTTCAATATAAACAGAACTTTGACAAACCTCCCGCGCTTGCTCCAAATTTGGTCCAATTTATCAGAGCTGCAGACGAGCCATATATATATTGACCTAACTGCAGATGTCATAACATCCCACCTTGAGGGAGATTCCCTTTTGGTTATCACTTCCTATTTGAAATTTACATGTATGCATGGTCAACTCTAGCATCACTGTCACAGTGTAAAACGACACTAATTAATTTACCTACCTACTAAAATATTCATATCACAATATTTTCGGCTGATTTTTCGATCAAGAACTATAAAACAATACATCCTGTCAATTTTCATTTCAAAAATTAAAAAAAAAAAATCCAAAATTTTAACATGGTTTTGCCCAAAAAATTGTAAAACAAACATCAGTTACAATGAAACCCCTTTTGAGCTGCTTTCGATCAAGAAGTTCTAAACAATACTTCGGACTGGCAATTTTCATTTCAAATTTTTTTTTAAAAAATCCTAAATTTTAATGTTCATGGTTTTGTAAAAATTGTAAACCAAACATGAGTTATAATGAAACCAAAGTTACGATTCTGCGTTCTAACCCATCCCAGCAAAAATTTTAGCAATCTGGGCAAATTTCAGGAACACGGCAACGATGACATTCCAGTTTCTATTTAAAACTGCTTACGATTCAAAGTACTTTCTTTGTGACCTTATTATTTTTAAATTAAAAACGACACATCGTTTTGTCCACTTTACTGAAGACTTCCTTAAGGTTTTTTTGACTCTGAGAAAAACACTACATTGTACATATATATATATATCTACAATTCTTTTCTTTCTATTTAAGCTCAGCACTTCCTGAAAGCTATTCAAACAAAACTAAGAGAGAGTGAGTGCAAACCTTGCATGACATATCCCGAGAACTTCCCGCCAGGAAGCAATTAGTACTAAACTGCATACTGGCGTTAAGTTCCAGTCTTGCATTATTCCCTTTTCCTGTTGGTTTAGCTAGATCACGAATGATCGACGTAACTTGCAGTTTAGAATCAGCCCTTAAATGCAATATCATCATTGACAGCTTCAATGATGCTGCAGAAAGTTAGTCAAAAGGTTTAAAGATAGTAAAACAAAAATTATTGTCGACCAGAAAACTGGTAGCCGATACCAAACTACTTCATATCATGCTTACTATATATAGCTGACTAAGTTGGGAGGCCTTATTTATTTTGTTAAGCCTGTATTGGCATTTTAAAGGACTTCCCTCCAAATATATATATTTATAATCTGTGGAAAATCATAATAAACAATAAGTTCATCGGGAAATGTCATCCACGTTTAGATTTTAAAGCCTTTCAATTTTCAATCGACCCGTGATTATTAAAAATGAATTTAACAAAAAAGTGTAAAGAGGAATTTTTTGTTTGATGAAGATATGTGACGAATTTTAGGGAATTTTTCTGGCATGCTGGGAGGTACAGTGGTGCAATGTACAGTATGTGTGCACATAAAAAAAAGATGCTAGAAAAAAAAAGAAGAAAAAAAACCAAAATGGTCACAGGCTACAGGTTAGAGTTCAAATCCCCCCCCCCCAAAAAATGATTTTTTTTTTTTCGAGCGTAATCTTGAATCACGGCGAATCGATTCAATCGCCCTTGTACACCTCTGACTATGCCAGAAATTGATACCCTCGGAACAGTATTGGGACGGCGATACGAAACGGTATTTGTACAGGCGCTGTGGCCAAGTGGTTAAAGGCGGTGGCATTTGAAGCAATGAGGCTTAGCAAATCGGGACTTTCTGGGTTCGATACCCGGCCGGGTCATAGAAAGGTGGGTTTTTCATCCAAGAGCAATCTACGGTTTTCCCATCTGAAATGACTTTCTAAATAAAAAAGATTCCAAATTTGAGTTAAATTGTTGAATTGGTAGCCGACGTGTAAGTAGTAATCTACAAGCCCTTGCGGGTTTCTCCCACATTTGTGGTCGCAACGTAAAAAATGACTGCTGATTTTTATTATTATTATTTATTTTATGATTATGATTATTATTAACTGAGTTAATTCCATTTTTTGGCTAGAAGCTGAACGAGGCCATTAATATCTGGACAGGTTTTTTTACCGGGATTAACTTCTTGTTTTGGTTGCCAGGATGTTAAGTTTGGGGTTAAAAGGCAAAAAGGTTTGGGCCAAAGGAAGTTTTTTACCTTGCCCAAGTTTTGTTTTAATTTTTTGGCTTTTTGGGTTTTCCGTTTGGGGGTTGTTCAAAAGTTTTGTTTTGATGAAGAAAGGTCATTTTTGCGGGAGGCTTCCATTGTTTTAAACCCCAAAAGACCATTTTCTTTGGTGGGGGGGAGATGATTTTCTATTTCTAGCATATTTTGCACACACAAAATGTACAGTAATGCTATTTCCCTTTAATATTGGCCAATGTCATTGTGACCATTAAAGTAATAGATACATTAGCTAAAAGTTCCTAAAGTTCTCACATAATTGGCATTTTAAAAGCTTGCAATACTCAGGGATGAGCCTGGGGTTAAAAAAATCATGGAACTTTGCAAATCTTGCGGTATAGGCTCCAGTTTGCGTATGCTACAGTGTGTTAGGATAATAGTTTTGTCCCCGAGGTAGAAAAGAAATCACAGATATTATAAAAAGCTCATGCCTGAATACTGTGCAATAGGTCCACAAACTTATATCTAATCGACATCTATTCGAGGAAGTGACAAGATCGTTTTTTTTGGCAAGTACAGCCAAAACAAAAGCACCAGCGATGAAGACCGTCGTTGGGAGGGGAAGGGAAATTTGGGAAATGAACGAAGGATGCAGACTGGCACTAATAGAACACAAACGTGTCCTGGCGCGGCACACCCACACCACGATCCATTTCCTGTACGGCAAAATATTATCTTTCAAACAGCGATGCATTGTGGGAAAGTACAAAGATTCAGGGAAATTTAGCTGGTTAGGTGTACAGTATCATTGATCGATTATCAAACTGTGAATTTTTTGCAAAATGAAAACTTATTCAGGATTAAAGACAATCACACATTGACAATTGAACATATTATGATCATGGGGATGATGGACATGTACAGTACTACATTCTCCACTGGTTTTAGCCAATTCCTGCAAATATATTTTACTGTTAAAGCAAGGGGTGTTTTAATGTTGTTGTTTTGTTTTGCATGCCGGAGTTATCTTACCGTTAGATTTCTCTCTGAGGTATGATTCGGAAAATGTATTCGGGAGCTTAAAGTAGCTTTGAGAATTTATAGCGCCCTCTGTGACAGAAATGCAGCACAAATGCTAGACCGAGGGAGAGAGATGTCACCAATTCTAAAGAAGAACGGTTTACCCTTAATGGGTGTGTAGACTCGTGCAAAAAAAACGTCTAATGCTGGTAATCTGACCTAGTTTCGAATGAGGTGTAACAAAAGTGTTAGATACCACCATCGATCCCAGAAAATACGCACACAGCTTGCTACCTTCGGTAATTAGACACTAGTGTACAGTCAGTACATACAGCTGCGGACAGTACCCACAGCACACTATACAAACGATACAGCGATGGACATCTCAGGTCCAGCTAAAGATAACAAGGTATCACGTTTCATTACTGTCTGCATTTTGTAGCGACAAGCAGAAAACTTCACTTGCAAGCAACGGAAAGTTAACTTTTTCAGAGCGCGGAACGCGGTTTGGGCCTTTAATGCCTTTAATGCTGTTGTTGTATATACACAATTACTATATTTATGTTTTTATGAACAATTTTTACATTTCAATTTTAGTAATACGTGACCATAGTAGGATGGTGATCACAGGATAGGGTTTAAAAAGATTATAAAAAAATATTTTTGGAGTAAATTTTGCACACCTCAAGAGTACGGGGGATAATTTAGCGTTCAAATTGTTGAAGTTTTCTTCTCTCTCTGAATACTAATTATGTATCGTCCCTGTGTGTAGAAAACTGCTGTACATACACATCTTTACACTTGTATAGAAATTGGACCATTCTTGCATAGCATTTCTCTATACAACACCGGATTAATTATTACCTGGGGTTTACCCAAAGCATAATAAATAATATAATATTTGATTATATATAGTGCTTTACACCAGCTATAGGTTTCAAAGCGCTTTACAGACGTCATATTAGTACCCCTGGTCAATGATAACCTGTCCCATAGACAATCCCTCCAGGCGGCAGCAGCTATATACTGCGCCCAATGACAAGTTGCCTCACAGATACCAATTTAACCCCTGGGTGGAGAGAGGCAATTGAGATAAAGTATCTTGCCTTTGAGGACACAAGGTAATGAACTAGGCAGGAATCGAACCAGCAATCCTTGGATCACAAGTCCGATTCCTTAGCCAATTGTCCACCACGCTCTCATCACAGTATGGGATGATGATCTCATCACGACCTCATAATGGGCTGCATCATGGATAGGGGTACAGGTAGGGTCAACTAAAGGTACATCAGAGGGGCATGTCCATTATTAGTAGGGTACAGACTATAGAATATCATTTACATACCAATTGTTTTTCTTTTTATATTTTATTTTTTTAAGCTGTTAGTGCTCACAGAAGGTATGTGCAACGACAAAGTGTGGGCCGGTAGTTTGTCACGAGGCTACCACACGTTACCTGTACGTGAAGCAGATTAGTATCGATTCGGTAACCATATTATTGTGCCAGGAACCTGATGAATATGCATCAAATATTTAAATTAAATCTCAAAAGCCGTGAGTTATTATTAGATTTGATGAGTATTTTCAATATATACTTACTGTTCTCGGTCTGTGGCGTGCAGACTGAACCATGCAAGGAAGAAACAAGACCAACATTCCATGTCAGTATACATGTACATATCAGGTGATCGGTCACATGACCACACTACTTACCACTCCCCCTCCCGTGCGGGTTCTTTCCCCCACACATACATTATTATTATTATTAATTGTTTTATCACAAAGTATAACAAGGTGAACAAGACAATATAACTGCAAATAAGTAAAAAATGTGAAAGGAAGTAAACTAAGAAACCCTTTTGGGCTTAATCGAATAGAGTACTCCCATTAAAGAAAATAGATAACCTTACATTCTATCATTTTTAACGTAACCCTATTTTGAGCCATCACAAGAAGCACAAGCATATTAAGTCACTTTGCAGTATTAAAAATACTCTGTCTGTCTTCCACACAGACTAAATGTTTTTTTTTCCAAAAGTATATCAAAATTTGGAAGTTATTAATATTTACAGACTGAGGCAATACTAAAATTATATATTTTTTTTTGTAAAGCCTAAATTAAGAAATTCAAAATTTTGAGCTTTAAATATTACCTGAATATATATATATTTTTCCTCTTCTTCCATTCCCATCAAAAGTGACAAAGGACTACAATGAATACTTTTTTAAAATATCTGCATTATTAGATATTATGCAAAATAGGGTTCTTTATATTTGCATAGAATATTATGCAAATATCATTTGCATAATATTCTAATAATGCAGAGAAAACTGACTGCTAAAAGTTCATTAAAACTGAAACCGAGAAATCCAGATATTTAAAAGCAAACATGGTAGTTACCATGGATACTTAATGTAAACACATATCACCGGAAATACAGACTATCATATCAAAAGATGGGTATGTACCTGTACTCTATATAGCATTCGGTAGTCTTTCTACGAACTTTTGCTACATATCTCATTTCCCCTACTTCCTCATTAAAAGGTTAGTTTTATTTATTTGTAAATTATTATTATTTGACTTGTTTTTAAGTGCATCCTCAAAAGGACACATGAATTGTAGGCATATATAACTTCACTGCCAAGTGGGTCAATATGTAAAATCAAGTGTTCTTCAACTATGTCAGGAGTTCTGAACATATGTGTACAGTAGATCTATGTATCTATATATGTATACAGTATGTACTAGAATGCATGTGTAGATCTGTGTTACATGTATATATTTATATATACAGTATGTACTAGAATGCAACAATATGTTTAATTTCTAGATTTGTGAATCTACATATAACAGTATGTGCTTGAATGCATATTTTTCACTGTTGTGTACTAAAGTGGACTATATGTATTTTTTTTGTTTTTCATGGCTAGATACTCCTGAGAGGGTGGTATTGCCAGGGCCGGGTTTCCTCCGCCCCCTACCCCAGTCAGCTTTCCCCTTCCTCTGGCTGGTTCTAGTTCTAATATCCAACCCTAAAAAAAATTGATTTGTTTGTCTACTTTACTCGGACTACTTTATTCCCTAGTCTGCTTTTTCTTATTATTTTGCTCTATCAAGGTACACTCAACTGAACAATATGGTTATTAAGAAAGAGTTTAACATGCAATATAGAGTATATTTATGCAAAATTGTTATGTATATATGTGTACATCAAACAAACTCCTCCCCCCCCCCCACCTACCTCCCATCAAAAGTAGGTCATGACCTAAATCTGGAATCTTATAAAGTTGGGAACTACCAGTAGTAGCAGCAGTAAGTACACTTTTAGCAACAACACCACCACACAGCGAGTTGACTAGATGCAGTTACAATTGATTGATTCTGTAGTTTTTACCAAGATGCTATACCCTAATATGAAAAATAATAGGCAAAGTTAAAGGCTATCCAGCCCCTTTGCATACAGCAGAATTTCTGAGTAAACTGGGTGGCTTATCAACAGCTAACAACTAAAGAAAGAAAAGAAGAAAACCTCTTTATTGAGGTTCTTTTGGTAATTTGGAGAATGAGACTGGGGGACGGAAACTGAGGAGAGGGATTGATCGGTGTTAGAGATATAAACATTTATACAACACCTAATTATATTCCGGCCATTTGATTGGTCAATTGCTCGTCGATTGCATGCAAAATCCGCTCTATTGCACAATATGAAATAGAACCATGCGTTATACTTTTTTGATAGCACTTTTTTCAATGGGAAGAGAGCAGAGAAACCTGTCTGTTCAAAACAATCTGTTGCATGAGTGCATTTTACATCCAATTATATCCAAATTTGAAGGTGTTGTAGAAAACAAATAATGAATGGTTTCCATTCGTGCAAAAGTGCA
>KN887543.1:34834-46641 GCA_000934455.1 Apostichopus parvimensis | reverse complement strand
TGTGTGAAGTTATACAAGTTCAAAGTTATTTTTTAGACATTTCATGCAATTAACTCCTAGTGCCAAGGTATGACACAATGTATATTTTGGGACAAGTTGTGAATGGGGTGGTGGAACATTTTCAAACTTAACATGTGTCATGTGATCTGAGGTCACCAATGTTATCATATTTGTTGACCCGCTTGTAGGTGACCTTATATTTATTACATTTTGGACGCCATATTCAGATCTCAAAAGTGCCTTCCAATCAAAAATCCGATTACAATTTGTGATCACAAAAGTGTTGGCTATAGTGTTGGTCATTTTATGGGTACATGTAGGACCACAATTACTTGGACTATTTGAGCCCAATCTTGCGATGATAATATTATGTGTATTGTCATATACCCCTACGCAAGGAACCACAGTGCCCTTGGGCTCTTGTTTTGTTGGAAATTCTAGAAAAATACTTTCTTTTTCTCCCGCTTAACACCAGATGTGGACTTATGGTTTATTCATGAATGGGTGAACTAGAGCCTTGTTTACATGACATTAGTTGCATTTAGCACGATATGCCAGTTTCGCGTGAATTTTTCGAAAGTATTTTGCTCGATCTTTCGTAAAATTTGAAAGGTGTACCAACTTACTGTTCATACACAATTGGTAATTTCTCTACTGATTTTCAGAGTTTTTCCCTCTACAGACTACAGTCAATGTTGTAAAAGACGTTTTTTTTACGAAGTTCAAAAGTCAGTAAATGAAGTTGATAAACTTTATTTCTTTCCAACTTTCTCAACCATGGAATGCTAGAATAACATTTACACATAATACGGAAAAAGGATAATCGCATTTTTTTTCCACATTTATTTCAAATTTCTTTCACAAGAAATTATCGTCATATGTTCAATCCTCAAAAAATATCGTCTTGAAAAAAAATTATCGCGATAATAATAATTTTCGATATATCGCCCAACCCTAGTGCGCATTATAAGTCGTATTATTATTATAGCCTAAGCAATCTCTCAGCATTGCATGCTTGTACACTTTCAGTGCCCTATCAGTATTCTTAGACAGCTCATAAGAAGATCACCCCTGTGTAAAATTTTAGTGGAACGGTCCCCACAAAAAGTTAAACAGAACCTTTCCATGTACTTGAAAGAATCTAGAAATATGTGATTGGTCCATTATTACACAATAGACATCACCATTTAACAATGAGAGGTTGAATGCAAAATACACTGTCACTTATCTTTTCCAATGCTTAAGTTGAGCAATTTTATGCAAATACACCCAAACAAATACTTTAAGAAATTCTTGAATCATGAATGCAAACCACATTTTCATTGAACTGTTAGGCTCGAAAGGTCATACATAGAGTTGCACACTTGTAAGTAACCCAAACTCTTTCATAAATGCCAAAAAATAACATCATTGGGGTCAAATGTTGCATGCGTTGCTTTTTCATTATAAGTAGTAAATATAACTATGCGGACAAGCAATATAGATCAGTTCACAGGGTTAAACAAACAGTTGTATACAGTCTTACTACATATAATGAACGGCCTGTATGTAGTAACACTAGGCTTATATGTATGCCCGTAGTAAAGGCCTGATTGGGTGTTACTTTTAGGTTGAATGCTTAATTAACGACTACCCGAGAGAGCAAACAGGTAACCAGGAGCAAATTCTTGAATCGTTCCCATCACTTTTCCCTTCTTTACATGATTCGCTAACGGTTTCAGTCATCTTAAATTATGCTTTTTCATGGATGTCCTTGGATATGGAGTTTCTGCCCTAACTCCTCCCCCTACTTCTGTGTTCTTTGCAATTGACACATTCAAGTGTACCCTGTTCATTGTGTGTATCTCATATCTGCAATCTGACAAATGTGCTACGATCCCTTTATCCCCCCCCCCCCTTTTTATCTGCTATTGTACAGGAAACTTTACATCCCCTGATGACTTGAATCTCATCATCGCCAAGAATACCAGGCTTGAGATCTACCTGGTGACCCCGGAAGGACTCCGACCGAATAAGGAGGTTGGCCTGTACGGAAGGATCGACATTTTGCAACTTTTCAAGCCACCCGTAAGTACTGTCACGTGTAGATCTTTTCACAGTCTTAGAGAAAGCAGTTTTAGCGATTCCATCCGTAGAAATTATTACCGTTTCGGAGGATATCAATGTCGAGCATAGCTAACCTTTCACACCTCAAAAAGGCAGACGAACATTCCCATTGGCTTATTCATTATTTTGCCGTCATTACAGGCCTTTGTTTAGCTTCTAGAGATTTTGCGGGTCCGATTATCACACACTTGAGAATTCCCAACTGGCGAATATTTACTCCTTTGTCTAATTAACATTTCCCTAACTTTTTTTGCAAGTTATCTAGTTGTTGTAAAAATACAGTCTGTGTCTTTTTATATGCAAACAGGCCTTGATATGACTTCCACAGGTCTACAATACCTGAATTAACTGATACAGCGAGCATGAAAATAAAAGCTCCTCGGTAGTATTGAGATTCGGTATAGCATTGCTGCATTATTTGTAGTTTAGTCAAACAGTTGAATATTTTTTTTTTCCACCAATGACTGGACAGTGTCTCGGTGAAAACCATTAAAAACTGTTTTCTTTTACCAGTTTATGTTGTGTTTGTTCTGTGTTTGTCTAATTTTAAACCTAAACATGTATTACTAACTGTTCATCAGTTAGTATCTTAAAGGGTGTGAAGACTCGCGCAAAAAGAAACGTCTAATGCAGGTTATCTGACCTAGTATCGAACGAGGTGTAACAGAAGTGTTAGACACCACCATCGATCCCAGAAAATACGCATACAGCTTGCTACCTTAGGTAATTAGACACTAGTGTACAGTCAGTACAAACAGCTGAGGTCAATACCCACAGCACAGTGTACAAACGATACAGCGATGGACATCTCAGGGCCAGCTAAAGATAACAAGGTACCAAGTTCCATTACTGTCTGCATTTTGTAGCGACGAGCAGAAAACGTCACTTGCAAGCAACGGAAAGTTAACTAACGCGGTTTGGGGTGAGTTATTAATGCCTTTAATAAAGATTTTGTCTTTTAGCAGTAGATAAAGCAGTTTGGAAACACTTTTCTCACTTATTCTTTTGCAGGATCAAGAGAAATGCCTACTGTTTGTCCTGACCTCCCGCTACGACGCCTGCATCTTGGAATTTGTGAAGGACGGAGACAGCGAAGAAGTTATCACGAAAGCACATGGCAATGTTTATGTAAGTCTGATTTATAATTGGGAGGGAGATATCCATCGAATGCCAGAACTTCATCATACTTGTAACTGAGAATTAAAACAACGTGTTATCAATTGAGCAATTGAAAGCACCCATGGCCTTTGAAGTCAGTCCGCCAGGTTTCCAACAGGCTTGGAAAAGTCATGAAATATATGAAAATCAGACCTGGAAAAGTCATGGATGGGACTAAAATTTGTTCAAATATCATTGAGAATCAGGTATTAAACCTCACATAAATATCTTCATCATTTGATCTTTGACCTAGGTAGTGAAGACCTTTGTGCAGGATTTCCATGCTCATGGAAGAAAGTTATGGAAATTTGAAAATGAATTATAGGGGGTGAAAATGTCATGGAAAAGAATGCAAATGTCAAGAGTCATGGTAAATAGAATGACTTTCATAAACTGCTTCTCTCTCAGTCTAATTTCCAACCTTCAAATTTGTCCAAATTTTTCCAAAAAGTAAAAACATGTTCCATGAAACAGGTCATGCAATTTTGCTAATTTTGTCATGGAAATTTATTTCAAGAATGCGAGGGAGCCCTGATGCTCCTTTTGTCAATAGTGCATGTCTTTGAATGCTTGTAAACTTATGAATATTCATCATGTTTGTAAAACTTATGAATATTTATCAAAGCAACAAACTGCAGCCTAAGTATACATGTGCCTCGAATTATTCCCAGAAAATTTCAAGTAAAGTTCCAAGAAAAGTATTCCAAGAAAAGTCAGTATGTACCCAAATGGGCAATGGACATGAATTCACATGCTTCAGATGAATACAGTAAGCAGGAAATTTATTTGTACTTTGAACAGAAATGAGGAAGCTTGCCAGATGCTTGCTTCTCTGCAAGAAATCTTACACTCACATTGAAACCTCTCCTAATATAAAAAATTTCAAGGACAAAAGTTTTAAACTTCTGTCGTGATGAAAATTCGGACATTCCGAGCAGTCTCGATGTTTGACTTTAAAGGATGACTCCATACAAAATAATTAATTTTGGTATTAAAACCACTTCTACCGGTCCACAATGTATTACTGTTTTAATTTTTGTGAAATGACCCTTTAAGCAGACCATTAGGTCAGTTCCTCAGATGTACCACAAAACTCAATTGAAAACAAAAGACTTTTGTGGCCTCTAATGACATGTTTATAATGTCTTACAAAGTTTTCCAAATACAGATGGTGTGGAATGTCAGCCAAAGATGCTCTGTTGTTTACATGGACTTAAAAGAACAGGCGGGCCAGACAAGAGGAGGGTAGGGAGGAGCCCGGGGGAGGGGGGGAGTCACAGGGTCTACAGTCCCAGGAAATGAGTGACCCGGGGAAGTATGGGAAAATGATAAAGTACTCTGGTTTTGATAATACACTTACAGCAAAAATTCACACCTCGTGAAGCTAGGAGAACATGGTTTGGTTGATTTATTAGAATTTAAGAAACAATGGAATAACGTTAAGTCCCGCACCGAGGAGGAGATGTCATCGTACATTTAGTCTGAAATGAGGAAACCTAAAGGCTGACAAATTGTCTGTAAGACATTTATCTGACCTCTGGACTGTACACTGGGTATAAAATGGTCAAATTAATAAATTTGATCGTGGAAATGCCGTGGAAAATTAAATGTCATTTTATAGTTTCTTATCAACGGAAGCTCCATAAAGAGCTGTGACATTGTGCAAATATTGTCTTTATGTCGTATTTCAGGACCGGATCGGTCGGTTGTCGGAGACTGGAGCCATCGGTATTATAGATCCGGACTGCCGGGTGATCGGTCTGCGGCTTTACGACGGCTTGTTTAAAGTGATACCTTTAGAAAGAGACAACAAAGTGTTGAAGGCCTTTAATATCAGGTAAAAACAGTTACATGTCAACATTCTGCATTAAACAGACATTGTTGTGTTCATCTGCTTAGAACATCGGATGAATAATTGGTTTGGTTATTTGTTTTGTTTTTTGTCACACACTTCCACACCCTTGTCGGTGAAGTGGGGGCTGGGGTGGAGGGGGGGGGGGAAGGGTTGAAGTTGCAACTTGGAGGAACGATATTTAGCACAGAAATGTGTGTAATAGTGGGAAACAATCGAACCATTTGTAGTGTTTGCTAGTAAATAAAGCAGTCGTTAATTTCACAGCGGTTAACGCTTGACATGGCCTTGTTTGATTCCTGTAAGTGTTGGTTTTATTAAAGTTAAAAAGTTAATATCAGAAGCCAGCAAAGGTCAAGATTTGAAAGCTGTTTACAGCACACCTCCGCAGTTGTGTCAAGTCAGTCAAAGCATTGAACAAATGCCAGGCTGATGTTACGAATTCTGGGAAAAATTTGTTGGGATATCGCAAAATGGGCAAGTTGATTACATGAGTGCAGAGATGTATATCAGTTTTTTTGTACACAGGAGCAATAGTATGCTATATGAGACATAAAGATCAGAGTCTTTAAAACTGCAACACTTATTTTGAACGTTAAATTAATTCCCCGGATATGTAGAGAATTACTATCCTTTGGTTCCTTAAAACCATGGATGTGTCCATTTACAGATTGCTAACACTAGCAACAAAAATTGGTTCCATAATATATGAGCATGCCCAAATATATGACAGGTTTTATAATACCAATGAGAAATGGGGGAGAAATTCCGGTTTTGATGTTGCCTGTAATCTATATTGGGACCAGTTTTTAATTTTTTGTGTATCATATCACAGATTGGAAGAACTGAATGTGATTGACGTTGCTTTCCTTCACGGCTGCCAGGTTCCAACCATAGCATTTGTCCACCAGGTAAGGAAGATTTAATCAAACATATTTTAAATACAGCTCTCTCTTCGAAAAAGGATATTTCGCTTTAGTTCTTTTGGTTTTGGTAAAGTTTTAGACACTTCCGTACTGAAATGGTTTTATAGTGCCATTCATTAACTTTTCGTACCAGGTAAATTTTCATGTGAAGAATGTGTGGTGGGCTAAGTTTTGGCTTCATAAAATCACCAAATCCGTTAAGAAAGGAAAATGCCTCTCATAATCATTTACCGGTTTTCTTCTCTTCGAAAATTATCCCTCTATTTGTCAGGATTCACAAGGAAGGCACGTTAAGACTTATGAAGTTAACCTCCGCGAGAAAGAGTTTGACAAAGGTCCGTGGAAGCAAGACAACGTAGAAACGGAGGCCAGTATGGTGATCGCCGTACCTCAGCCGTTTGGAGGCGTCTTAATCATCGGACAAGAATCAATCACGTACCATAAAGGAGACAAATACAAAGCAATAGCGCCTCCTGCTATTAAGGTACGTATCAAGTTTGTATGCAATACAAATAAAAAACAATAGTTCCTGGTAGTAAGGTGTGTATAAAATTTGTATGCAATACCAATTAAAGATATTGTTCCTGCTAAATTTAAGGTGTGTATCAAGTTTGTATGCAATACAAATACAAAGCAATAGTTTCTGGTAGCCAGGTGTGTATCAAGTTTGTATGCAATACAAACTAAAGGTATAGTTCCTGCTTATGTGTATCAAGTTTGTATCCAATACAAAAACAAAGCAAAAGCTCCAGCTATTAAGATGTGTATCAAATTTGTATACAATACAAATACAAAGCAATAGCTCCTGCTAGTAAGGTGTGTATCAAGTTTGTATTCAATGCAAATACAAAGCAATAGTTCCTGCTATTAAGGTGTGTATCGAGTTTGTATTCAGTACAAATACAAAGCTCTCCTGCTATTAAGATGTGTATCAAGTTTGTATTTAATACAAATACAAAGCTCTCCTGCCATTAAGATTTGTATCAAGTTTGTATGTAATACAAATACAAAGCTCTCCTGCTATTACGATGTGTATCAAGTTTGTATATAATACAAATACAAAGCTATAGCTCCTGTCATTAAGGTATGTATCAAGTTTGTATTCAGTACAAATACAATGCAATAGCTTCTGTTATCAAGGTGTCTATCAAGTTTGTATTCAATACAAATACCAAGCAATAGCTCTTGCTATTAAGAGTAGTATCAAGTTGGTATTCAGTACAAATACAAAGCATTAGCTCCTGTAAATTTGCCTTCAATTCAAAGTAAATACAAAGTTGGTACAAATTTGATTGTATTGATGTTCCTTCATTCAAGCTCAAACGTAAAAATGACATCACGGGACCATAAGTGTTCAAACAAATTTTGACAAACACCAAACCGCTATCGTTTATGTAATTTAGGAGAAGCTAAATAATAAACAATTTGTCCAAGCAACCAAGTGAAATCAGTTTCTACCAAGGAGGGGTGGGGTGGGATGGAGGAGGAGGAGAGATATCAGGAATTTGATGTTCTCTCTCATACACAAGGTGAGAAACTCATCAAGTCTGAAAATGACATCATAAATGAAGCTCATCATGAACCATTTGCCCAAAGCACATTTGCAAAATCGATTTCCATGAGACACAGTCATAAGCATTTAAGGATGTTCCATTATATACACAGTATGACCAGTCAATCAGGTTTAAAAATGACCTCGCAGAAGAATTTGTTTTCAAACATTTTACACTTTATCTTTTATTCACTTGTGCGCAACCCAAACCAATCCTTATCATCTTCTCTTCCAGCAAAGTACCTTGGTGTGCCACGGCAGACTGGATTCGAACGGGTCGCGGTATCTGCTCGGTGACCTAGCCGGACGATTATTTCTGTTGCTTCTGGAGAAGGAAGAGGGGATGGACGGTCAGGTTACGGTCAAAGACCTGAAAGTCGAATTGTTAGGAGAGGTAATAACCCAGTGATGACAGGTTTCTGAGTTTTTTTTACAAGTGGAATCTTTATTTCCAGGCACAAATTTGATTGATAAACCTGATTTAAAATCACTTTTTACTAATTAATAATAACTGAACGTGTCATCCTGTGTTTTCTTCTCCATCAACAGACGTCCATCGCTGAGTGTCTGACGTACCTTGACAACGGTGTTATATTCATCGGGTCCAGGAAGGGAGATTCTCAACTAGTCCGGGTAAACTGCATTCAACTTTCTTACCTTGTTTTTAGACAAAATCACCATCAGAGCGGCTTGCAGTTTAGAAGGGCCTCTCCCGCTCAAATATGGTCAAGTGATGATGTCATCACATTGTGTCTGAGAGAGGTCTAATTAACAGAACACAGATGCATGATGGGTATTATTGGTTTTCTGTATATTCCAAAATGGCTGCTGCCATTCCATTGGACTACAATGCTCTGCAAGTTGTAACTTTGTAACTACTTGTGTTAATTGGACTTGGGGTGCGGGGCGCCCTCTAACCAACCAGATAACCAAATGAAGGGAAACTCAAGATCTCGCTTTGTTTCTTTAATTTCTCTTCAAATCATGCGAGTGCATGAGCGGTAAAACTGAAAAATAAACAAAAGACTTATAACCCATGTGTACATGAAAACATTAAAAGTAAACAGAGTTGATGGCTACTGAAACATCTAAGCCTCGAGATGCTAAAGGTAGCAAGGAAAACCTAAAAACATACTGACAACAAACATACACCCCATCACACTGCATACCATCCAACACATGAGAATACATCTAGCTATCTCATACAAACAATCATTCACATCTCAAATCCAAGGCTTATGCAGATAATACAACACATCCAATCAGAATGATCCAAATAACACAATGAACATATATAAAAACTTGTTTACTGTCAAATGATGTAAAACTTGTAACACTGCATGCAGCAAAATCCTTGTCTTTCCTATAAATATATTCTTATACATAAACAGTTGGCAGCCAGCACGTGACACATCAATACATGAATAAACAACAATAATACAACACAATAAACAATGTATCATCTTAACTGTGTGCATCGCTTTACAATTTAGCGACTGCAATACAAAATATGATAGCTACTGCTGGGCACAAGCTATAATGGCAGCAATGCGTTTAACAATGTCTTCAAGAGAAGATATAACAGTACTGCAAAACACTTACAGAATGTTATCCCCTAGCTCTAATGTCCCTGAATCACATTCTACTCAGCTTAAAACATCCGACATCTTTCAGCGGTCGTTCTGTCACCTAAAAAAAGGAATCAACAATAAACAATCCTCAAGAGGCAGAACAATAAACAAGCAGTACAAAACACCTGTCTCCAACACTAAGACTACACAGCGACTTGAAGAAAACAAAACCACATGCAAAATGATGAGAAGATTAGAGCTCATGAATATTCATAAGTCAAGAAGAAAAATGGCGATTGGAGGTGCTTTAGCGAGCAAGTACCCAAGGTTCACAATCAAGGTGATATAAGTAGTGATATACTCTGAAATAGGTTACACATGTATACGCCATGTACCTCAAAAATATCTGTAAGAACTATACATCTCAATGGATGTAATTCCCAAACCCAAACTGTAGCCTAACATATGAAAATTCTACTCTTAAAAAACAACTGTGAAACTCGAAAACCAGTTTATCGCAGTAACACTAGCATACATTATGCACGAACAATAGCACTGACTAGCAGAACAACACTGGCCACAAGAGTAAACTTAAAACAAGGATAAATCAAAAACCATCGAATTAACAGGAAAAACTATCATATAAATCAGTACAAAACTCACCAGAAAACATCACACTAATGATCAAATCAAACAAAATACGCCATGTAAGCTGAACTTCTACAACTATAACGACTGTTACAAACAGGTTGTCTTCATCTCGTGTCACTAACGAAGCTAAGCCCTTGCCGAAAATAGAGGGCGTTGAAGCAAATGAAAATGTAATAAACGCGAACAGCACAACTTGTATGTCAGGGAAACTTTTTTTCCCAAAAGAACAGAAAATCAGCAATTTCATGTTGATATTTCTCATATGTTAACTATGGATCCGTATGTAATTAATATTTTGTCGATCTCTCACAGTTGAACACGGAAGCAGACGAAAAAGGCTCTTATGTTGCGGTGATGGAGAGTTTTACGAATCTCGGTCCGATATTGGACATGTGCGTGGTTGACCTGGACAGACAAGGGCAAGGCCAGGTATATCAGAGCTTGATTCATTGGCAAAATTTGAAGAAAAATATACATGAGGTCGTGAGGTGTTGTTAGCATGAAATGTTACGTCGGTTTGTAAATGCTGTATTATCCAATAAGAACACTTGGACAGATTTCATGTTTTGCTTGTACGTCTTGCTAAATGACTTCAAATAGTCAATGATGGAGGTCACAGGTCCATAGAGTTCAAATATTAAAACAATATGAAAGTGTTCTGTACACCCCCCTCCCACCATTCCCCATTGAAATTGAAATCTTGATATTTCTTTAAAGTCTGAAAAATCTTTTCTATTCAATTGAGAAATATATCATGGTTGGTTATTGTATGTGTGCAATTAAGCGACATTTATTGAACAACTCTCCTTATTCTTCTTACAAACATACACAGCTTGTGACTTGCTCTGGAGCGTACAAAGAAGGCACCTTGAGAATCATCCGAAATGGCATCGGGATTCACGAACATGCCAGCATCGATTTACCGGGAATCAAAGGTTTGTCGGCCGATCTTGGCTATTTATCAAAGGGAATTGTGACCTTTATTGCAAAACTGTAGAGTAAATTTGTCGAGGCCAACTTATCAAGAGATGGATTATTCATAATAAGCCGGTTCATAGTTTCAATTGCACTCAATTCCACTTACCAAAGAAAGGAAGTTCACGAACCACGGCAACATATGATAGAAACCCTGCAAAGTATTAAGTGTTGTCCAAGAGTTATTGTTGGCTGTTTATTAGGCTTATGTGTTAAACGTAATAATTAAAAAAAAAAAAACAAGGTTGCCACTCTCCCCCCAGACTTTCCAAAGAAAAAAATATTAATAATTCGCGCTCTGTTTGGGTAAACGTAGGTATATTTAAATATTTGTTGAGGTAAACATTTTATTCTGTCAAAGAGCCAAAGAAAAACAAAATCTGACAACACTTGAAGGGCCCCCTCTATCCCCCATCATTGCAAGAGTATGGGCAATTTTTTATGAAGGCCGGATTGTGCGTATGGGCAGTTATTTATGAAGGCCGGATTGTGCATAAGATTCGTCCCATCAGTCACAGTCAAATTGCTTCTTCTAATTCATTGTTCTCTTTTCATAACTTTGTTCATTTAGGTATCTGGCCTCTCAGACTGAACGTAGACTCTGGAATCGACGATATTCTTGTGCTCTCTTTTGTCGGACAGACAAGGTAATCGAAAACAGAATTTGCGTTTTAAATCTTTCTGATGTTGTTTAAGAATAAACCTTTCTGTTCTCGACTTTTCTATGAACATCGATCAAGCCGGTAAGAAGGTAAGAACTATCAAAGTGGGAAAAAATAAAGAAAAAAAGGTGGATAAATTTTGGCTCAGTTAGATTCATTTCATTCATTCATTGGCCTCCGTCCGTCTCAGAAGACGATGGGTTGCGACTTGCTGCTAAAGAACATGATCTGCGATGACTGTAAAGGCCAATCCTGGAGTGGCAGTCTTTCGTGCAGGTGTCGCAGATGAAAGTAGTGTCAGGTGGTGAGACTAATGCCTTCCTCTTCTCTCGCTTGGATGCCCGTTTCCGTTAG